>JAXGGA010011542.1:0-42035 GCA_038373865.1 Uloborus plumipes | reverse complement strand
CAACCACATGTTGTACCACATTTATCACGTGTTGTAAAAGCGCAATATTGCATTTCATAAAACACGGCCTGCCACACTTTATTTTGAAAAAGTATCTCATTAATTTAGTATTTATTAAAGTATTTAAAAAAATATCTACTTTGAGCATTATTTGAACTTGAAATTATTTTCTATTTTCATTGACCTTTCTTAAAGAGAAAGCTGTTTTAAATTTCGATGGAGAATGTTTTTAATTCTACAGGAGAATGTTATTTATTTTAATGAATGTTATTTTCGATTTTAAGAAAACCTCAGAGGTAAAATTACCATTCAACATTCATATATTTACACCTATCATATTCACATCACACAGCAGTTTTTTTTTGCAGTTTTAATCCAAACTGTCTAAAAACATGAACATGAAAACTATTGAACATTGTGACAACAATAGTTTAAATGTTGAATACTTGACACTTTTAATATTCAAGGATGCAGAATAACTTTTACTAAATTGTATTTTCACAGATCTTAAATGTAATGTATGAAAATTATAAACAGTTTTACTGTAAAAAAATGCATTGATAAAAAAAAAAAAAAAAAAAACTAGAATTAAAGACTCTGCACTGTTAAAAGGAACTGTTGTTTTTACAGTATAATACTGGCAGCCGAAGTTCTAATTTAAAACTCTAAAATGCACAGTAATAAACTGTAAATCTAGCAATTTAACAGTTTCTTACTGTAAATTAGAAATTTTAAAGTTTATTGCCGTAAAATTTAGCTGTAGTACACTGTAAAAACAACAGTATAATACTGGCAGCAGAGGTTCCAGTTTAAAACCGTAAAATGCATGGTAATACATTGTAAAATTAGCATTTACAATGCTTATTAGGGTAATTTAATTTGTTTATTACTGTAAAATTAGCTATTTTTACAGTTTATTACTATAAAATTACCTGTATTTATACTACAAAAACAACGTTCCTTTTTTTTTAGTGTGAGGATTTCACTCCTTTTTTACTGAGAGCTTCCAGGAATAAAAGTAAGAGATAGAGAAGAACTTCCGCAGCAGCTGCATATTTTATTTTCACATATATCAGTATTCTTAACCTTCATGCAATTTTTCTTCCTTTTTGCAGCATATGCCTCATTTATATGGATGATACCCTCCGCAGGAAGTAATTAATCATAAACTTGTTCTCATGCTCTCTCCAACTCCTTCTTGTTGCTTTCACTTTCAGTTAACTCTGAGAGATGACTTTTTGGCCATAAAGATATCTACACGCATGGAGTTGGGCAGAATGAAACTGTGATTTTTATTAAGGTTTGTGCTCGCCACAATACGTGAGAAATTGAGCTGTTGTTTCTCTTGTTTACATTATTTTGACAAAATGCTTTAAATATTTAAGAAACGAATTGGATACGTGCGCCATTTTTTTTAGAACCAAAAAAATGCTTTGGCTCAAGCGTAAAATAATGTTTAATCATACTTGATCGAAAAGAAATTATTATAGATTTTTTCTGCTTTCTTTATGTTTTGAGCTTATATTGGCGTTTTAAATATCAATCATTTCTTGTCTTATAACGGAAGAGGAAATTAACGTCTTCGTTGACAATATAACTTAATAACTGTACCAAACTCATGCGTACAACTAACATAAAAATTATGGGCAATTATACATTTGTAAAAGAGTCACAGTCTTAGCTATAAATAGCTATTTAAGTTTGTAGATTGATAGTATTGCTAAAAATATACTTTTTAATTTATTTTTATCGGATTATTAAAAGCTCATATTTGACAAAAAGTGCAAATGTGCTGTTTTATTACTTATTTTAAAAGTTCATCTGCAAATTGTTAGACTTGTGCCGAAATTTAAGTTTGTGGACAAAATTGTATTTATCTACAGATCAAAACTATGCAAAAAATGAACAAACACACTTAAAGACACTTAAAAAAACCCTTTCTCAGTGTTATGTCACTTAAAACTATTAACAACGAGAAAAACGAAATGAAAAAAATGCTTTATCAAATATAGCTTTACCTTAACCACTTGAATTATGAATTTTAATTTAAAATACCAGTCCGGCTCACATGGAGTTATTCTATAATTATACATGATATATGTTTTAGTATACTTTGTAATCAGAATCGGAGTAAATACTTTTTTAGTCGAACATATGTGAGAAAAGTCAAAATAAATGCTTTAAATAAAAATTTTCTTTTTTCATTAAATATAATTTACATCTGATGAAATTTATAAAACGGTAAACATGTATACATTTGGTAATTCTCCCTCATATAATTTTTATCACATATACATTTGTGTAAAATAGTGAAGTGTATTTTGGGCTTAAAGCTGCAAGAGGGACAAAATAAAATATAAATGCAAAACTTAAAGCGAATTTTTTCTGGAAAACTGACGAAAATATGTCATGGATGTACGTTTGGCATAGTTTTGCTAATCTGACGAAAGTAAACATAGTTTGTTCACTAATAATATTGAATAACGTGTACTGAACATAACTCCATGCTTCTAAATTAAAAGAAATAAGCATTAATGAATTTAAAAAAATTGACTAACAAAGAAACCCACAAAGTTGGTTCAATTTAAACTTTGCAACAAAAAGAGACAAAAAATAAAATAAACAACTATACAGTTTCTATTAAGTTATAACTACACATTTATGATTAAAGAAAAAACAGGAAAATGTATCACATGTACTGACTTTTCAAGCGGATGAAAAAAAGAGGTGGTATAAATACATCTCGATATATGCTATTATCTGTAACTTTTTCGGTAGAAAACAAAAATAAATGCAACAAATAAATTTTTCATTTTTTCCGCAAAATCAAACAACTGTTTTTACAAAAAAAAAATGTTTTGCACTGCAATCAGGATTTTTACACTTTTTTTGGCCTGAACCCATTGAAAGTAATACTTAATAGATGTGTAACAAGCATTTGAAGAAATAAAAATGATACAACTATTATTTTCTTTTCTAAAAAAAAAATACAAAATTACTCTAAGAACAGCATGCAACCATAATATTCTCCATAAAAAAAATTCTATGCACTAATTACTAAATACTTCTTTCAAAAACGATCTTGAGTGCCGATAAAAAGAAATGCTCCTTACCAAATACTGTCATCAACTGAGCTCTTGAATCTTGCCCGGCCAAGGATGTAACCAAGCAAGTGTACTTCCCACTCAGCTCAGTGGAAGGCTGGGATATCTTCAGTGCTCTGTACTTGGAGTAAGCATCCATTGTGTTAACAGCGTACTTTAAATCCAGGCGATTACGCAGTATCCCTGAAGTGTGCCGAACACCTAGTTCTGGGATCCACTGGTAAATCGGTTCTAGATTTTCTTCAAAAAACCATTTGACTACTAGACGAATGTCGTTCTGATTGTATACGTATTCACAGTCTAGAATAACGGAACTTTCTGTGCCATTTTCAACCCAGCGGGGAACAGAGAGTCTTCGAATCTCCACTCCCAAGCAAGCTGTAAAGTAAAAAATAGTTTGTCAAAGATCATACAAAACGTAGCACTTATTCACTTCACACGTAGAATTTATTCACTTCACATATTTCCAGTAACGCACATACAAGATTTAGAATAAGATTAATAAAATATTTTTTTAAATCAAAAAACGGTTTTCATAAACTTAGTTCGCACTAAAACTATGAACAGAAAACTGTATATGAAAAATATATATGTTCTAGAATGCAATGCTCAAGAATTGTAGTTGATATAATATATGTTCCTTATGATTCATTATGAAGTAGGTATGCATCATTAGGCTGTAACATTTCAGTTAAAAAAGTATATATACACTGTAAAAAATAGATGTTGTTTTTGCTGTAAAATACAGCTAATGTTACAGTAATAAACTGTAAAATTGCTATGTTTCAGTTTATTACAGTGCATTTTGTAGTTTTAAACTGGAACATCTGCTGCCAGTATTATACTGCTGTTTTTACAGTATAACGCAGCTAATTTTATTGTAAATTTGCTAATTTTACAGTAATAAAGTGTGTAATTGCTATTTTTAGAGTAATAAACTGTAAACTAGCTAGTTTTACAGTTTATTACTGTGCTTTTACTGTTAACTGTAACTTCAGCTGCCAGTGTTATACTATACAAACAATAGCTTTCTTTTCTTTCTTTTTTTTGCAGTGTAGTGGTAGAGTAAAAGATATTCATGCAAAGCTGCATGCCGTCTGTTTTTTTCTCTCATATATAGTACTCATATTGACTACTAAATTATATAGAACAATATACAATAAATAACAGTTTTCTGAAAAATTGTGAACCAAACTTTAAAATTATGTCTTTATAACCTTTAGTCGCTTAAAATAAAATCTTGGATTAAGACTACGAAGACACGTTAAAAAATCATACATAATTTAGTTAATATTCTTCCAATTTGTAGTAAATCTCTATCTTGGAGGACAGCAAACTTCTTAAAATAATCTTTCTACCACGGAAATACCTCCAGATATTTGTCCAAAAAGATAAAATAATATGCTTTCTCTCCATTACGTAATTGCTGAACCATATTAATGTAATCGGAAAAGAATGTCATTGGAAGAAACTGTGCTCCTTGGGACCATTTTTAGTGTGTGGAAGCTATCATAAAAACAAATAGACTTTTTTATGTAACTGTCATGTACACATAACTGTTTTCTTGCTTTATCTTTTGTTAGAAACTGTGTGCCAATTATGTTCCTTACAGATGATAAGCGGCTGCATAAAGGCGGAATCGTTCAATTTCGTATTATTTTTGGCTCTTAAAAAGTATCGGTGTCAAAAAGAATTGTTTTTGATATTCAATTCCTAAATTGAATTCATTCAAATAGTATGTGCAATGATGGCGTGAGCTTTGCATCCGTTGTATGTAGAGTCAGAAAATATTTTTTAAAAAGAAAAAAAAATCTTACGTGTAGATAAAGTCAAATATTCATTTTTGAAAAAAAAAATAATAATAATAAAGAAACACGTCAAGCACGTGTCTATAGGCATGGAATTTGTTTTAAAAAGTTTCTAAAATTCTGAAAAAAAAAACAAGAAATACAACATTTAAAAAAAAACTGAAATTAAAAAAAAGAAAAAATAAAAACTCTTTTTATTACTGAAAATTTTACAAAAAAAAAGAAGAAGAAGAAGAAGAAGAAATAAATAAATAAATAATTTTCTTTAATTTTCTGCCTTTCATCCTAAATGCATACTTCCAATTTCAAAAATATTCAAAATGAAGGCCAGAGTGAAGATATTGAAAGTTTGAAGTGAAAACTTACGAAATATAACTTTTTCTGCGAACTCCAGGTCTTCTAACTTATATTTAAGAAAAATATCTTCATTGAAAAATATTAACCACTCAAAGTGTTTGAGATTTGCGGTTAAAACTCGAAGAGATATCCGAGCTCAAAATAATGCTTCGAGCAGAAAATAAGATCGGAATAAAAGACCCTTTCAGCAGAATGATAGGTTGTTGAGCTAAAAACATAAAATACTTATATTTTTCTTGTTACTGAAAAAAAAAAAAGCAAATGTTATGTAATGATCTGAAAAAGAATCATACGCAATCTCGTACCATTTAAAATATCACACTGCATGCACACATATAATTTGAATTGTTTGCTGCTATATCCCCTCCCCCCAATTATATTATTGCCAAAGAGTGTCAAGCGATTTAGGTTGCAAAACTCTGCTTTTCATATCTTGGCGAATATTGGCCGTACAAATGTCACACTTGTCGCGTTCGAATAGTTTTTTTAAGCTCTTTATTTCCCTGAATATATTTAATTAGCGATGGCAGGCCTTGTCAGTTAGGGGGGCAGGGGGGGGGGTCAATTGATTTTTTGGCGTCGTTTTTTACCACTTTTTGATAAATTTTTTGTGTATGCACCCTTTGCCCCCCTCCCCTGGAAAAATTCCAAATGACGTCCCCGAGTGGGAGTTGTATAAAAAGTTAGATCTAGTATTTGATACCAATTTTATTTTTTGCGTCATACTCTTATTGTTTTTACTCTTCACTTTATTTTGAGCATTTTTGTTATTGAGAGTAAGCATCTAGGATGAACGGTGGCAAAACAATTTTTTTCTTAGTTACTTTCTAGTAACTCTTTGACATATGCTTCTGCATCTCAAAAAAAAAACAACATTTACTATTTATTCTAATGATATATAATTGATGGACTGATCTAATGTTTTACCTTTTCTTCCAAAATCCCGCATATTCTTCTATTTGCAAAATAATCTAAAATGACTACCGGTTTCTCATCAGAAAGTTTTTATAATGAGAATAATAATGTTTATGTTTGCAAACATGAAAAGTGAATGAATAACCAGCTGTTAAAGAATATACTTGCTTCACAAACGAAATATTTATAGGATAAACTTCGATTTTTCTTCCAAGAATTATACGTATTTTTTTTTTTTTTTTATAAATGAATGTTTGGGTCAAAAAACTTAATAAATTCATTTAAACAAAAGAACGACTTTTTAAAATCCTAAATGCGACACTAATACTTAAAAAATAAAGACAATACACAAGACATAACTGCTTAAGTCACCCTGTACATTTAAATACGTTGTGAATGTATTCAACAGGATTGATCGGATTTGCGTTTTTAAATATATGTTTCGAAATAAACCCAAATTTTGATTTTTTAATTCCCTACTATTGGGAATTGCATCGACTTTAAAATTTCTTAGCATTGCTAAGTCGCTATCATGGTTAACCTGCAAACATTGCGAGGCAATAAAGACATCCCGACGAAAGTAACTTTTCTCCGACGTCAGCGATTCTCCTTCCTGGAATGCCATCTAATGTATTCCGCCCTCTGATATATGCGGAACGTGTAAATATTCTTCGTCGTTAACGATGCGAAGAGCGAGACAAGAATGAGAAAATAAAAGAATGTCTGACAGTCGAAGCTTTCCGCTGACGATTTGCGGAATGGGAGGGAAAAGAAAAAAGAAGTGACATATTTGTTCGAATTCTCTTTCACTTTCCGGATTATATTTTATCGAAATTAGGGACAGTTTTTCTGAATTTTTAATAATTGATCAACGCATCAATGAAGCCATGTAATCCCAGCTGCACCCATGGGAAGAATATATGCATAGTTTAAAACTTTAATCAAAATGCTTGACATATCATGTGCAGAAGGCAAATTTATTAAGTTTAGAATTCTGAGTGATTAGAAAATGACTGATCATTACTTTTGGAATTCATGCAGTTTTGAGCTCTGGAGAGCAATTCCAGCAAACTCCCTTGCTTACCATTTGCCCATTTTTTAGAATCCGCTTAAAAAAAAGGAAAAAGAAAATACTGAACTGAGTTTCATTAAGCTGCTACGAAATTCCTCTCTCTGCAAGAGATGAAAATATGTGATTTTTTAAATATTTTATAACAAAAAGTTGATGTGTTTTACACTTGCTATTCCTCACAATGCACTCTTTTCTTCAAAAAAAAAAAAAAAAAACAGAAGATAAATAAATAATATGTGTAAATGGTGCGTTTTAGTATCTTAAAGTATTATATAGGAATGATCAGACTTGTATTTTAAAACATATTTACATATTTCTAGGCTAAATGCAAATGTTGATTTCTTTTTTTGAGTACTACTGTGAATTCCAGAAACTTAAGCGCTGTTTAGTATTGTCTACTCGCTGTCATGGTTAAGATTCATTTTTTAAAAGGTAGGCAAATTGAAAGGTGGCCTGATAGTTGGCATCTTCAATTTTCCTCAATTTTCAGAATATATTACTAGTATTGTCACAGAAAAAAACCTTCTGTGCTCTCAAATTTGGCTCGTTGGCCCTTGAATAGAGGTCAAAGTTTGATGTCATGAATATATGGTATTCAATATGGTTTTCAACCAAAAGATATCAGCTGAATCCGTGATTGTCTCAAAGTAACTACCGACAGTACTCAGAAAAACATAAAATATAACAGGTTGTACTGGTTTTAGGACTTAAATGCTCTCAAAGTTGAGGATTTTCTCAAAGAATGATCTCAATGTTAATAAGGTCAAGTTTCAAGGTCAATAACTTTGTGTGCGAAGGGTCCATAACTTTGAGATGCAGCCGTATTTCAAATCCATATGATGTAGTTTCAGGTACAGATTATAAACCCATGTCATCTATCACCTGTTTTAATTACAGGGTCTCAAAGTAGATAGATAATGTTAACAAAAAAGTCAAAAATTGTGAGTCAATTTCTCTATAAGGCATAAGTCAGTAAGTTTGAGAATAATGCTGTAATTATACTTTGAGGGAAGCAGTTTAAAACTCGAGTTAAAAACCCATGGCATCGATTCAATAAATTAAAAATGGATCGCGTTACCTGTACCAACCTCTGTCAAAAAGACGTTAACTTGGGGAAGCAAAATCAATATTCTATGATTGCGAACAAATAAATGAATAAGTAAAACATTAAATCCATATATTTTAATTTTTCTGAACAGGAATGTAACTCCGTTTCATAGTAATAATCCATTTCTTATAATTATAGAGAGTTTAATACTTTTCTTATTTTAATTATGCACTTAAGACATTCGCACAGTTATATTTCAGCCTATTGCATTTCCAAAAAGAAAGAACAACACATGTATTGATCCAGAGTCATTTTAGTACCACTCAGCTTCTCAGACACCATATGGCTACACCGTGCCGTCAAAATATTTCATGACCTAAATCTATCGATTTGTTAAATGTTGTGTAAAGGAACGTAAGAATTCAAGTCACGCAAATATTTATAAGACATCTGACACAATAAATTCCTAGGAATGTTTTTCACGATCCTACTTATAAAAAACATATGATACTGCACAAAACTTGTGTGGCCATGGAGCGTCGAGGGAATGATTTTACTGCTGGAAAAGTTTACGGAATTTATTGTATTGAAAAGAGTGCAGGTGGTTTAAAAATACAAGCGATTATCTAGCTTTTGAAATGTACATGCATACTGACTACAAATTAGGTGATAAAATATGTCCAGTTTTGCTGCGAATATTTGTAGAAAAAACAGAATGTTTTGAAAATTACTGTTTAGTAATTTTAGTTAAAAATGGTAAAAATTAACCTAAATTAACTCATTGTTTATTGTTAAAATTTGCAGTTTACACCAAAGATAAAGTTAAAGATTCTATTGCTTCTGCAAGTGTTACTTAAACTTTAAAATGTATCTTTACAAGTGCACAATATAGCTGAAATACATCAAGTAACAGTATTAAAAATGGAAAAAAAGGCTAAGTTTAGCAACAACTGGTGGTTAAAAGGAATTTTAACACAGCAGCACAAGTCCAGAAGCAGTGAAGGGCATTTACGCTATAAAAGCATAAGGTTTTTAAGTTAAGTCTCTACGATAGCGGCTTTGTGACCAAGATATTACACCTTCAATTAAAGCATCATTCCAAGGAAAAAATCAATATCAAAATTTGGGAATCAGTTAAGATATAATTCAACAGCTGCTTTCCGAACTGATTTTCCAAATTATTTCCAATTCAATAAAAGGCGATAATGTAACAACATGGGATTTCTGGTGCGCCTCAGAGAAGAAAAAGAGAACCAAAAAACAGCTCTTTGCCTCTCTTTTAATTGCGCATCTGGTGATTCCCAGGAAATTTGCAGAAAACTTCAGTTAAGTTACAGAGAAAAACATGCTTCCACTACGTTCTACAACTCATCGATTACTCATTAAATCTGTGCCTACAGATTTATTTCTCAATCCGTCTTTTTTGCCTCACTTATGAACTTTTAAAAGAAAAAAACATATACTAACGTATATTTTAAAGAAATAGGCCAGTATGAAATGTGTTCTAAAGTAAAGGAATTAATTACAGATTTAATGCTGATGAGTGTTTTAAGCCTATATTAAGTATCACACTTAGTTGAATAATTAAAGTCTTTTACCCTCTTGGACCTAAAAATGTATTACACAACTGTGAAGGAATTTTTTTTCTTTCTTAGAAATAGTTTCATAAAATGTATGACTTAGTTTTAGTTTTACGTTCAGTAATAGTGAAGCTAGGTTAATTTATAAAGTAGCACCATTTTTGGCAGAATATTTAATATTAAAAAAGTACTTTCACTTGCTCGTTGTCCCTTAAATTAGATGATTTAGTTGCACATTTACGTATATTAGCAGTGACACTAAGCTATTTGATAATGAAAAAATAATCCTAGCTAAGTAGTCAATACAAGTTGTTTTGAGATACTCACTCGAAAATATTATTATTGATTGACAAAGAGTATTTTTTCCCTTTTTATTAAAACTACTAGCTGCGTGGCCCGGCGTTGCACGGGCTGTAATGTAGTGAAAACAGTTTGAGAAAACTACTCGCCGCCAAGACGGCTCGCCTTTAAAGTAATGAGAAAAGTTTAAATAGTTTACTCTCCGTCAAGGCGGCTCGCCTTTACAGTAGCGAGGAAAGTTTCGATAAACTACTCGCCGCCAAGGCGGCTCGCCTTTAAAACACCAAGGAAAAGTTAAACAAACTACTCCCCGCTAAAGCGACTCGCTAAAAAGCTTTCCTGCATCAAAGAATCAATCGCGTTTATTTGCTCATGCTTCCTCAAAAAGAAAGACGATGTCAAGTAGCGCATACTTAGCACTCTCCCTAAATAACATATAAAATTCCTTACCAAAAAGAATTATTTCCAACCCGCTTCCTTCCTGTAAAATTAATTGCAAAACTCTAAACGAGAAAGTTCTTTTAATATTTGGATCGCAGCCAAAAAAAGTCCCTTCTAAAAACAGCAATTGCAATTTTATTTATAAACACATTTTCAAAATAGTACCAGAGAAAAAATATGTCATTAATAATTAGAATAAAAACAATTGTTAGAACTTTGTTATAACACGTATTCAACATGACAATGGAAAAAAATAACATTCTTTCATTTTAAAAAGTTCAATTTAATTAACGTTTTAATTTAAAACCGCAACGGAAAGAAATAAATATTTTGGAATTTTAAATAGTATAATAAGTTAATTAACGTTTTTATTCAAAATGACAACGGTAAGAGATAATGTCCTTCGAATTTTAAAACCGCCCCCCCCATTTAATTAAACGTTTTAACCCTTTTACCTTCGAACTGGCCCGTGTGTTTTCCCTCCCCCCCACACCTTCCAAAACCCACTGACACCCGCCAAACCAACCCTATTTCCATAACCTTACCCCATTCCCGTTTGGACCTCCCAACCCGACGAATGGCCAAAACGCACGAACCCCCCCAATCCAACCCGTCGAAGCCATGTACCCCTGCGGACCGCTCCCTCCCCCCACCATAAATGTGTGCCTTAACCGCTCTAACCCTCCTTAACGGCAACGGTCAAGCACTAAACCGCCCTGAGGCCCCGCATCGTTCCACATCCCATGACACGCTTCTCAATTTAAACCCACTAGGTACCCGGACGCAAACCAACCCTTGCAATCCGTAAAGAGCCCCCCACTTTACCTGCCCTCCGCCCTGCCTATTTAAAGCATGGCAAACGGAAGAACCCCACTGTTCTTGCCGCCATGCTAAATAGCTCAGACCCTACATATACGCTTTACCCCATTTCCACTCGGGTACGGAGCACCCAGTACAAGTTTGCGAATTTAACCCACTAAGTCCCCTACTTCATACCAACGCCTTAATTTAACCAACCTGCACACCTGGACAGACCCTACATGTCCTGGCATTTTAAAAGCGCTCAAGAAGGTTACTTAACGTTTGACCAGTCCTATCGCAGCACATTAACGGCCGTATACCATTAGCGGTTGGTTTATTGTCTCCTTAGAAAATTTCGAATCGAATGGTACATGTTTGCTTCTCTACGCTCAGTGCGGTATTTGAGGAGTGTCAAGCTTCAGACGACTACAGAGACGGACCAGAGCAGACCAGGACAGAATAGTACAGACAGAACAGACGCGAAACCAGATTTTAAATAGTTAGTAAATTACGATGTACATCCGACTTGAGAAATTCATGGAGCATACACTCATGGAGTATTACCTGCAATATTGTGCAGCGCCCCCTGTTTCCACTTTGTCGGAGCAGTAAATGAGGCAAGGAACTCAACAGGGCAACTATTCTGCTACTTTTTGCGGTTTTTTAATTCTTATTTTTTTCTGTTGCTTTCTTTGTCTTTTATTTCTTTTTTATTTCTTCCTTCCTCTTTTTTTTTCTTTTTTTGTATCCGCCATCGTGTATTCAAAACATTGCTTACACATAACAACTATGCAAACCTTGAAACTCGTTTTCTCCTTTGTTTGTAAGTGTTGATTTAGTAACCGCCATCAAACTCACATGCTAATGAACTATGAAATATTTGAATAAGAACAGAACATCTGTTTTTTTTTCGAATTTCAGGGTGTTCAGTGTTAAAATTGCAAGTTTGTTTAAGTCGGGCAAACACACATAAGGGCACACTTAAAAACAACCCCACAAAAGTTCTCAGTGAATATTAATCGTAAAACAGGAACTGACAATAACAACAAGAGCTATTTACATTTTTGCGGATTTACGTTTCGATTTATCTTATTTTATTTATCTATTTGCATGTACAAAGAAAGAAGTCAAACAATCAATAGCAACAGCTGACGCATTTTATTCGCGTCAGTTTCCAAGAGCCGTACACTTGAATGATTTTAACTTCAGCAAAATATTCCCCTTCTCGCCGTTCTACTGCTGCCACAATATATATCTGCTTTACATAAGTCCCTTTTTTAGTATGTTTTATCTGATTGATTTACATTTCTATAACGATGAGCAAATATTCGAGAATAAGGAAATGTGCTCGCTGAACAAAAGGCTGCAGAAGAAGATACTGGAACTTGTTTTCTTTGAGAATCGCAGGGATTCAAAAGAAGCAATATATTCGTAGTTTCTTGGTACCAGTATGACATGTGTACATAAAGCTAGGGCACTTGCATTTGTTTTAGTCAATTTTGCATGTTCTCCATTAGAATACTTTTGGATGTACAAAAATTTCTTTACTTAGTTCTTTTTATCAACATTACTTTTTGTATCAATTCTGATTGTTTTCCCTCATAACAAGTCAATATTTCCCCTCTAGTATGAACATTTTTCTCACAATCACTTAAGAACTGATCCTCTTTCATACAACTACTAAATGTTATGTTTAATTTAGTTTGGAATAAACGGATATAAACAAGAGAGCCCCGAACCTCAGTATTGGGGGGTTCAATTTGCCGAATGAAATTTCGAACTTTATCGACAATGAAATATGAGCATACACTCATATATCTTTGACTCTAGCAAGGAAATAAATTAAAGTATATGTTTAACAAGTCCTTTAAAAATACCGTTTTCTTTTTTTACTTTTTAATTTTATTTATTTTTTTTTTTTTATTATTACTGTCTCCAACTTTTTCAACATAAATGTCCGAATAATGGAATTTTTTGAAAGGTCGCAGCGACCTCCCCGTGATTTCCCATCAAGGTTCCAATGATGATGCAACTAACTGTGCGAAATATCAGTAAATGTGACGTTTAACCAAGCAACATTGCTCATTCATGACGATTTAAATGCTTTACGATTGGGGTTTGGAATGTTTCATGCATACATACACATGCACATTGCACATGCACGCTTGCACATACCTACATATCTCTTCGCATTCACACAATTAAGTTTCTGGAAGAGTTTAAAGAAGTAATTGCTTATTTTTAATCTTTCATCAGAACCACCTTGCTAACCATAATATCCGTATGTATTTTCAATTAAGATATAATGATAAATCAAAACATTAAGGCATCTAGTTTACTTTCTCGAGGTTATTTATGTCCTATTAAATCCCATGTTCTTGTTCATAAAACTATTTTGAAAATTATGTATGGTTTTTGTTTTAACTTTAAAGCATAGAGGAAAATGTAAGACCAGGATTCTATGATATTAAATAATGCTTTTGTTTCGCATATCTATAGAATGCTCCGTTGCAATGCTCAGAATACTTCAAAGCTAACCCGGTAGAGGAATAAATAACTATTTTTACGTTCATTTAAAATTTGGTGTTAATTCTTTCTTTCTGTAAAAACTGAGAAAATTTAACGAACTTATTAGTAGCAATAATTCAATTACTTTAATTTTATTAAAAACATTAAACTGATGTCACCTTTTCGTTACCCTTTTCGTTTAGACCCTTACCAGAGTCTTTCTAAAATCTCTCCATCTGTTTTTTTTCTCTCAACAAACAATTTTCACTTAACTTTATTGTAATTTTGGGAGTCATTGTTGATTTGACGTCTTAACTTTGGAGTAACCGTTAAGTTCTAATTTTATTGACATAATATGTTATTGGACCAAGTTACTCAGGTTTAAAGCCTTTTTTTATAAGAATGCGCACTTACAGAGGACAAAAGAAGATTATTGAACTGTTTTCATGTAAATAGAGCTTTTTCTCATAAAAAAATCAGTATTATGTTTTAATACAATTATAATCGCTTACTGTTTCAGAAGTTTGTCAAGGGTACTCTATACCCTTCAATACTACTGAGACAAATTGTCTCCAGAGACAAAAATATTTTACGATGATGGACACCGCACAAACTACACATGTTCCATATGCTCTGCAATGGTTCATCTTTAAAAATATATCGTTTTAGCAAATCATATTTTAAATTAATACTTTTATGACTTGAACGCCTCAGTCAAATGTATTCCGAAAAATTCTTTTCTGAGAGTGAAGTCCTTTCGACAATGAAAGATTCCATAAATGTAATCCCAAAGGGATTAGAGAAACTTCTATCTATTTGCACAAAAGGACTCGAATGTCCTTCGAGATTTCCCCGCTGCTTTTCACAATTGGATTCTTATGATTGCGGAAATACTCCGGAGATACATTCCCGACAATGCACCTGCTAGTCTTACAGGGTTCCATTAATATGTTCTTCACCACCGCATCATAAGATTAATACTTTAAAGGATTGGAAATTAAGCGAGTGTGTAAAATTTTTGAAAATGATGAGATTTTAAGCGGAATGAAGATTGATAAGAATTAGAATTGTGTTTGAAAATCTGGTGAAATTTGAAAGCGGTAACTCGTGAGAATGCGGATTTTCGTTGATTGAATTTATGAATAAACGAAGGGAAAGCTATGTTCAGCTGCAAATCTAGTTAGTGTATCTAAAATTGTTTAATACATTTCTTCATTCTCGTAAGATTCAGAAACTCGTAACAGTACTAGAAGAATGAAAATATTCATGACAAATATCTTGAGAGTGAGACAAAATCATGAGTTGTTACGATGTAAACAGAAATACCAAACACACGAAATATTAAGGCTATATATTCAATTTCATAAATTACTTTTCTTTCTTCAGAGTAGAATGCAAAATGAAGAGTGTCTGAAATATTTACAACTTATTCTACAGGGGACTACACTAAAAAATGAACGCTGTTTTTACAGTATAATATAGCTAATTTTATAGTAATAAACTAAAAATTGCTAATTTTACAGTAATAAACTCTAAAATTGCTAATTTTAGTTTATTACTGTTGATTTTACAGTTTTAAACTGGAACCAGGCTGCAGTATTATACTGCTGTTTTTGCAGCACACTACAGTTAAATTTTACGGCAATAAACTGTCAAATTTCTAAATAAAATTGCTAGTTTTACAATTTATTATTGTGCATTTTAGTTTTAAACTGAAACCTCGGCTACCGGTATTATACTGTAAAAATAACGGTTCATTTTTTGCAGTGTACAATCGAGCCCGCTTATTATAATATCCTGCTTAATGCAATGCATATTCAATACACAAAACTGTTGTAATGTTTTAACTTTGATCACGGATACTGGACGATGCCGCTTATTAGAATATTTTTTCAAGGCAAAATGGTTATTCCATTAAGCGAGCTCGACGGTACAAATATGTTTTTTAAAATACGTTTTAACAAACTATAGTTACTTACACTTATATTTTACGTATTCAAACCAAAAGCTTTAATTTGTTGCGTGCCTCATAGAGCGAAATATTGGCTTTAGAAAACATTTACTTACGTTGAAAAAAAATTAAGTAACAGTAAAAGTTTTAACCACTTTGAGCAAAGTTAAGTATATTTAAGCATGAACAAAACCGAGTTCAAGAATTAAGTTGCTACGTAACTTACTGGAAGTCTATTAACATCAATTCTCATTAATGTAAATACCATCAGGAATCTAATATAATTTAATAGGTGACCTAAATATGACCATTAACAGAAATCACTCCTGTAATAAAATGATAAATCATAAAACAAACGAGTTCTCTAAAGATAGTCCGCACACATGGAAATACTGAAGTTTTAAATAAAGAATGAAATCTGTCATGGCAAACTAACGATAACTTGGCAATGAAAAACAGTATAATTAGTTTTAAAACAGGAAAATTTTGACCATCTTACTGTCATTTTTTTAACTTTCTTATAGAATACTCATGAATCAAATTTCTCCAAATTGTATTTGTAGGAAACAATACAACTTCACTTTCAATCTTTTTTTTTTTTTTTTTTTTTTTGAGGAGTAAATAAGCGTAAGGTATGATAAAAGACAAAACAATGCATATACAGCTTATTGAGTTACAGTGTGCAAATTTTTACTTCAGCAAGTAAGAAGAGATTTTCCTGTAGCATATCTAATGAAAGAAAGATGCTGCTGAATGATATAGTGCTTGTAATGATGAATTTATTCATAGTCACGGAAAGTCACAGCTGGTACTACGAGGAAATTTCAGTATGTGAATATAAATCAAATAAAGGATTCCAATTTGCTATTTCTGCCTATGATTTCTTCAGAGATTCGGTAATTGATTTACGCACAATATACTTAATGTAAGATTTATTCTCATAAGAACAATACTTTTCAGATAAAACAGGGACCAGAGCAAATACCACGACAATTCAATATACGAACTTAATGTAAAAATTAAAGAAATTCGTTTTCTAAATGTATCAAAAAAAAAAAAAAAAGTTTAGCAATTCTTTTTCCAAACCGCATGTTTTTTCCCCTCAATATCTAAAAGATGGGTTCCTTGAATTAAAGTTATTATTTAGTTGGAAGTGTTTAATTACGATTTTTAACGTCAATGCTGGTTTTAAATTTTGTTGACAAAATGTTTGCGATTTATTTATCTGTTTTAATATTTTTCTTCACTCTTTGTTTTAAATTGAAGCGATTGCTGTTTTTGCATTTGAGTTTTACATGATTTGCATGTCATTAAGTTGGTGTGCATATAATGAAATACCTGTTTATACTTCTGATATAACTTTATATAACAAGGGATTACCAGGAAAACTATGGTGGCTCAAAGAGCTCATTTGCTAAAGGCCCAAGCTCAAATCCTGACGAGGACATATAAATTCAAATTCCGTTTCTATATAAGGGTGAATATCAGGAAAAGTGCCAATTTGACCATGGAAATTTTCAATTTTTAAAGATACTCAGAAAATTAAATTAATTGGGTATTTCAAATATACATTAGTAACAATATTTTTTAAAACTTTGGGGCACGGTCAAAGTGAAAATTTGTCCCCCTTTTAGGGGAGGGGGTGTCTTTGAGCGTTACCGACATGATGAGAATGCTATCGAACTGACAAATATTACAGATTTTACATTTAGTGTACAAAAGTTTATGTTCAAAAGTAAAATAATTATTACTTACCAGAAAAGTACGCGATCATGGAATAATGAATTTTTTTTTAATGAGTACCAATCGAAAGAGCATTGTAAAACATGTTTCTGGATGCACGCGTTTTTGCCCTCGCACCCCCATTATCGAAATATAAGGTCCTAAAGTCAGCTGATTTTTTTTGAAAAATCGCCAATTTTAGCAAGTTATAATGAAACTGGAAGCTGCGGTGCGATTAAACTATTTGCATACTACGGGAAACTTGATTCCCATTTTTGGTCATCTGCAAAGCTTTTGAAAGACATCTTTACAATAATATTTTACTTTACCTGTGCGAGTTAAAGCAAAAAGCTACTATCAAGCCTATGACATGGAAAGCAGAGAGTTTTTTAAAGAGGAAAAACAATTTTAAACAACACATCAAATTTAAATTTTATCGTACTATTTGCGATTAAAGCAGGTCCCTTGTTTAAGGAGAGTCCCCTTCTTAAGGGGACCTTGTCAACAGGAGGTGACAACTGAACCTCCTGTTTCTTTTAATTATTTTTTTAAAGTGTTCGTACAATTCTGTAGTATGGGGGGGGGGTAGATTTAGGGTTTTTAATTGTAAAAACTGCAAATATAAATTTTTTCAAACCACTTTTCTTTTCCCCTATAACTCAAATTGAGTTCTCCTAAACATTTTTGTCAATTGCATCACTGGATATGTAAGAATGGTCTTTCAAAAAAAATGCTCAAAATTTAATGAAAATGTGTTCAAATAAAAAAATAAAACAGGAATGAAGTGTTTTCTATGAGATATTTCGAAAAAAAAATGTTCGCTCGAATCGAACTTGTTCCTTCATAAGTTATAAGTGAGGACAGGGGGAAAAATCGGAAATTCGAAATTGAATGAAATATTATTCAAATCAAAAAGTCGAATATGGGAGTGTATTGTCCTTACTGAGACCTTTCGATTAAAAAAAAAATAATCGAATCGGACTATGCACTCAAAAGTTATTGTGGGGGGGGGGGCAGAAAAACTGACCAATAGACAGACTGACTGGTACACAGTTTCCGCAGCTCAAAACCCAACTTTCCTATTTTAAATTTTTCTGTGTATATAATTATTTTTATTAAGTTGTGCTTTTTCGACTCAATTGTTTTGAGCGTTTTTTTTTCAGTGCATCGGGCCTTCTTTCATGATTTTTTTTCGCCTATTTTCTACTTTTACAGAAAAGTAAGCTAAAACTTATATTGATTTACGATTTTGTTAGTCTTTTCCTACCCGTTGAACGTATAGCAGAACTAGTGAAAGTGATTCTAGTGTTTTTAAACAGTACGAAATTTACATACAATATGTTTTACATTTACGTTACAGAGACTTTTCGCTACAGTGACCAATTTGTTTGAACGTCAGGAGTTTTTACAATGAATGCCGACTCTATTAGTATATTTTAAGAATGGAAATAATTATTTCCCTCTACCATTGATGTAATTTCCGACGTGGATATAATTTTGCAGCTATTGATATTTATTAATTCGTTTTCTTTTAAAAATTATTTATTTTTTCTCGATTTCAATTTTAAAAAAATAAATGTTTTTGCTAAGAGTTGACAGACAGTGAAACTTCTTGTATCGATTTTTTTTTCAATAAGAACTGATATCATAATCCATGACAATTTAATTTTTACCCCAAAGATTATTTCTTTCATTTTTTGTACATGAGCTCATGTTAGCTGCTTTTCATACTTATTTAATTGTCCCGAATTATTCATTTAGAAACACGTGCAATATATTTTAACTTATAATAATTAATACATACAACTTAGTTCAGTAAAAAAACTTCAAATAACTAAAATTCTAAAATGTATTGTTATCAATCGTAAAAAGATAAAACTTTTAACTTCTTTGTAAAGTTTTCGCTCCTCTGGATAAAGCTCTCTGCTTTTCACATCATAGTCTTGACCAGCATTCTTTATTTTAGCTCATACACGTAGTTAACGTAAAACATCTTTTATTTTCTTTGCAAATGACCAAACATGGAAACGATGCGATGCTAAGCAAGCAGCGGAAGAGAGGAATCGGGAGGTAGTTTCAATTTCTTGCCAAGTCTTCAAATTTGGCTCATTTTCGGCCGACTTTAATAGTCTAAGATCCCACCGCAGTTTATCTACACTCATAGCGTACACTCATGACGTATATTTCAAATTAAAGCTGATTTTTTTCTGAATGTGATGCACTATGTCCGCCTATGTAAAAGTGCCCGAAACCTATAGGCAGCCTGGCCTAAACAGGTCACATGAATGTAGTATTTCTACACTCATAGCGTACACTCATGACTCGTATATCAAATTGAAGCTACTTTTTTTCTGAACGTAGTGCACTAAGGCTGCCTATGTAAAAGTGGCCGCAACCTCTAGGCAGCCTGGCCTGAAGTTTCGGGTCCAAAATTTCAAATGTTTATAAAAGACGGAAAAATCGGTCGATTCTTTTGCTTTTTTTACTAAAATTATTCTATAATGTGAGTACTTTTTCGAAAAAAAAATTGATGAACTTAAATTTCAAAAATTGCCGATAGGGGGTGCTTTAGACTTTGGAGCTAAAAACAACTACTTTTTTACCGTTTGTTTTCATATTTTCGTAATTGATTCAAAGAGTTAAAACTCTAACTTAAATTTTGATCCCAAAATATCAACTAATTTCTGGTTTTTAGCAATACTCGAACCAAACGTCAAAAATTGTGTTATTCTGCTTTTCAACTAGTCCTTTCCTGTAAAAAAAATTATTAAAATCGCCTGACAATGTTAAAATAAAATCAGATGAACCCTTTCGTAACCAAAAAAAAGAAAAAATAAATTTTTTTCCAACATTTTTTTTACCCAGAAATTTTGTATTTTAACTCAGAAAGTGTGCATTTAATTTTATTTTCACATTATTAGTATCGCCAGATGATTTTAATATTCTTTTTTACATGAAAGGACAAGTTAAAAATCAGAAAAACACATTTTTTGACGTTCGGTCCGAATATTGCTAAAAACTGGAAATCAGTTGATATTTTGGGCTCAAGTTAGAGTTTGAACTTTTCGAATCAATTACGAAAATACGAAAAAAACGGTAAAAAGTAGTTGTTTTTAGCTACAAAGTCTAAAGCGTCCCCTATCGGCAATTTTTGAAATTTAAGTTCATCATTTTTTTTTTTTTCGAAAAAGTACTCATATTAAGAATAATTTTAGTAAAAAAAAACAAAAGAATCGACCAATTTTTCCGTCTTTTATAACCATTTGAAATTTTGGACCCTAAACTTCAGGCCAGGCTACTTAGAGGTTGCGGCCACTTTTACATAGGCAGCCTTAGTGCACCACGTTCAGAAAAAAATTAGCTTCAATTTGATATATGAGTCATGAGTGTACGCTATGAGTGTAGAAATACTACATTCATGTGACCTGTTTAGGCCAGGCTGCCTATAGGTTTCGGGCACTTTTACATAGGCGGACATAGTGCATCACGTTCAGAAAGAAATCAGCTTTAATTTGACATATACGTGATGAGTGTACGCTATGAGTGTAGATAAACTGCGGTGGGATCTTAGACTATAAGACATCTTATCTCGAAAACGAAGGGACGAGGGCACTTGATCTTTGGGTCAAAGACATGTCTCAGTATGCTCTTTCGAATGGTACCATTTTAAACTTTTCATTATTACTTAAGTCGAGCACTTTCCTGGTTAGAATATAATAATATTTTCAGAGTCTGAACGCTTTTTAGTTTTATAAATAAAATTAGAGACTAATTAAAAGTTAGTTAAAGTCTAAATTAGTGCGACAAAGTTTTTTTTTCAAACAGATAATTAGCTTGAAAATTAAAAATAAATATAAAATACAATTCTTAACACAATCTTAAAAAACGAAATTAGATCAAGACGTTAGAGAAATTAGATCAGAGTTTGGCGAGGGAGGGAGATTTTCACTAAACTGTTCGTAAGTTTTCCATTTTAAAACAAAATTATATTTTTGGGTGCAGTAGTTAGGAACGAAAGTCGGAATATTTATTTAAAAGAAAAGAGGGTGAAAAAAGGCAATAACTTTGTTTGAAAACTCAAATTTTGCGGAAAAATTAATGTTTTTTAGCATTTAAAAAACAATGAATAAACTTCTTAAATCGGAAAATTTGGCAGGAAAAACGATGCACTTGAATCTACCTTTGTACTTTAAAACTCAACAAACTCATAACACGAAGAAAAAATTGCGAAAAAACATCGGTAACGCAAGCATCAGTTTCGTAACAAATACCTTCTACTTCGGCGCTGCCGACATGACCGCTGCCGACATACCAAATTTCCCGCAATAAGATAGCTGAACCTCTCTAATTAAAGATTCGAAAATTAAAACACCTTATTATGTCCATGACAATAGATTTCTTTTCCATAATGCAAAAATAAATTGAAAAATTACTTTAGTTTGTGTCTTAAATTCCGCTGCCGACATGACACTTCATTTAGTAGAAACAGAAAAGTCAAGATTGAAAAAATCTTACCTGTAATTTAATGCAGCCGAAGTGAAAATTTTCTATCGGAACTGAAACACGAGATATTAGAGCTTCACCCAGCATAATTTTTTGGCGCCAAAAAGTGTTTTGTCTAGATTTTATCATTCCGAAAGTTGGCTCACTCGTCATGTTATGAAAATTTGTGACAAGCAGAAATTGCTTTTTTTTATCGATCTAAATTCATTTTATCTGAAACACAAGAGAATCGTCATAGATGAACATAAAACACGTTATTTCCTTCTGTATTTGTTTCTGCTGCGTTGTTTTATAATTCGCAGGATTTTTTTGAACTTTGCGATTCGAATGTATGACGCGCTGCCGACATGACATTCTATTGTCACAAATAAAAAGTAAAACCTGAAAATTTTGTCATGGATTGTATGTGCGACGCAGTTTACTGTATGGGAAAAGAAACATTTTTGGTTCTTATTTAGAAGTGCTTGAGAAATTCATTTGTGATTTAAATTAGCACTTTTACTGATATTCACCCATAAACGACACCCTGCTTGGACCCCAGCGATTCGGAACTGAAAGTATAAACATTACACGTGCTACCTGGGCCGATAAGGGTGCATATTTTGCAATTAGCAGAATCAAAGTGCGCTGTAAGTAGCCAAAGGATAGAAGAGAAGGAATGCATTGTACATTTTTAAATGAGGCTCATTTTTAAGAGTAAAATACACTAATATGTAATACATTATGTTATAACTTTTTTTTCTAAGAGATAGTATTGGATCTATTTTAAACGTTTTGTAAGAGCTTAATTGACTTCTTAGTGTTTATTATTTTTTAACAAAATAATGCCGAAACTTATCATTTCTACTATTTTACAAAAAAAAAAAAAAAAAAAAAAAAAATGATTTCAAAATATTTCAAAATTAAAGTAATTACTTTGAATCACTTTTACGCTAATGTAGAAACATGAGTAAATTTTGATTTAAATGACCTTATTCAGTTGAAATATTACACTGTGATGAGTTTAAAGTAAAAGCACAAAGTACAGTACTTAATTCTAGAAACCTTTTATAGATTCCTGCTTTGCAAAATTGTCTTTATAGAAAAAAAGTATCTATGCAGAATACTTTTCCGTACATAAGTGTAATTCTTGTACTTGTTGGCTAATCGAATGAATATAAATTAAAACGATTATAACTTGCACATCACTTAACAGAAAATTACTTAAATACTTAAAAGTAAATAAATAAATAAATAAATAAACTGCTTCAATAATCAATTGTTTGTAACACATTATTAAAACAAATGACTAGATTTTTTGTGAATGAAACGAAGTTCATTAAAATAAGGGACATAACAAATACAACTTTTATTGTATTCGCTAACATTGCCGTGCCGAACACATAATGCCGAAACACGTGTTTCGGCATTACACGCCCTTATCAATATGAAAATTTGAGCTTATGGTAAATACACATTAGAAAAAAGCAACAGGTCAAAAAAATAAAGCAGATTAAAAAGGAAAACAAAGCATATTAATCTATTTATGCCCAGTAGCCTAAAAACGGGACGCTTGTTAGTTACCGCATACAAATCATGTAATGAGTAGATCATGTTACTAAAGCTGTTTTTCACAAGTTAAATAGTCCTTCTTCTTGAGAAAATCAGTTAGAGCCACTATTTGGACATCAGAGTTTATTTATTGACCTCTATTTTCAGACAAATCAGTCAAGCAACGATCCAGCATGGGAAGTCACAGAGTTTTTTTTGCGAGCTTATTTTTTATAAAATTAAACTATTTTAAAATGATTCGCTTAAAATTGATCACAGATGCCTTCTGTGATGTTACTTTACAAAAGTAAAGTCAAGTATGGTCGTATTTTGCTCACATATCTGCAAAATATCCCATAAACAAGACGTTAAATAACTTCATAAATATGGCAACGGCGAACTATTTTAAGCCTAAAATGTATGTAAACCATTCCAAGTAAAAGTTTTAAGCATATAAAAATTCAAAAAAATTGTTTAAAAAAAACTTGGGAATAAATGGATTAATCGTACACCAATGGGAAAATTATGTTTAAAGAACAAGAAGTTCTGTCAATAACTAAACGAGCCTACTTTCCCGTACATCGACATCGGCATTCTAGCATCTGATCATTATTCTCTTGATCATCTGAGACTAAACATTATGTCAAACATACCTTTTTAGCACTTAAAGCTGATTTCTAAAAGCAAAATATACCCCTCTCATCAGATGAAATAGAGACATAAAAAGTAAATAAATGAATAAATGAAGTTTTGTCGCACCTTTTAAAGAATGTAACTGTTACAGTTCTTCCGTAGAAAAATTCCTCAATCGTTTTCAGAAAAAAAAAAAAAAAAATAAATAAAAGTACAAAGTACAGCAAAACACATTTTATCAAAGAAAGGAAAAAAAACTCGTCCGTCGATAAAATGTCTCGATTTTCACTTTTAAACCGTTGCCAGTTGTTAAATATAAATAAAGAATAAAATGCCCTCGTGAATGAAACACTTTTGTTACAAAAAAAATCGTCTGCCAAAAAAAAAAATAATAGTTATAAATAAAATAACACAAATGAATAAATAAACAAAAAATCGTCTGCACAGTCAGTCATTTTTTTCTGAGCCTGCATTTCCGCCATGTTTGTAGAGTCGGAGTCGGAATCAGAGTCCTCACAGAAGATTATTCAGAAAAGTACTTTACAAACATTATTTATCAAAACCATTTTTTTACAAAGTTAGTTTGAAGGAAATCCGACTTTAAGTTCCAGGATCAACATTCAACTTAAATTCCCCGTAGGCGCTAATGTTAAATTTTTTTCTGAACGGTTCAATATTGAACGAAAAATGGTTCAAACCAAAAAGCGAAATAAGGGAATGAACCTCTCCGAGATCTTTCAAACAAAAAAAAAGTTTATTCCATTCGGATGGTTCACTCAGAAGTTATTAGGTGGGGAAAGGTTGCTTGAACGGTTCAATGTTGAACGAAAAAATGTTCAAATTGAAAATATAATACTGTAATGAAGTATCCTTGCTGAGATCCTTCGAACAAAAAAAAAGTTTATTTAAATCGGACTGTTCACTCAAAAATTATTAGGGGTGGCAGCTTGCTTGAACGGTTCAATGTTGAACGAAAAATTGTTCAAATTGGAAATGTAAATACGGGAATGAAGTATCCTTGATAAGATCTTTCGAACAAAAAAAAGTTTGTTGAAATCGGGCTGTTCACTCAAAAGTTAGCATCGCGGGACAGGTTGTTTGAACGGTTCAAAGTTGAACCAAAAATTGTTCAAATCGAAAAATCAAATATGGGAATGAGTTGTACTCGCCGAAATCTTTCCAACAAAAAAAAGTTTGTTCAAATCGGAATGTTCATTCAAAAGTTATTAGGGGGGGGAAGTTTGCTTGAACGGTTCAATGTTGAACCAAAATTGTTCAAATCAAAAAATCAAATATGGGAATGAGTTGTAATCGCCGAGATCTATCCAACAAAAAAAAGTTTGTTCAAATCGGAATGTTCATTCAAAAGTTATTAGGGGGGAAAGGTTGCTTGAACGGTTCAATGTTGAACGAAAAATTGTTCAAATCGAAAATGTAGATACAGGAATGAAGTATCCTTGAAAAGATCTTTCGAACAAAAAAAAGTTTGTTCAAATCGGACTGTTAACTAAAAAGTTAGCATCGAGGGACAGGTTGTTTGAACGGCTCAAAGTTGAACCAGAATTTGTTCAAATCGAAAAATCAAATTTGGGAATGAGCTGTACTCGCCGAGATCTTTCCAACACAAAAAAGTTTGTCCAAATCGGAATATTCATTCAAAAGTTATTAGGGGGGGGGGGGACAGACAGACCGACCGACAGACCGACACACAAATTCCCCATCTCAATACCCTACTTTCAAATTTTTAATTTTTCGATATTCATTTTACTGTTTTATTTTTTTAACTTGGCGATATTTTTTGGACTTGGCGATATTTTTTTTAACTTGGCGATATTTTTTGGACTTGGCGATATTTTTTAGATGCATTAAGCCAATTTTAATACTTTTTTCGTCTTTCTTTTATTTTTAACGGGAAAGTAGGCTAAAAACCAGTACCAGTAGGAATAAAAACAATGAACAGAAGCTTTTCACCTGGTACACAAAAACAGAAAGAAATAATCAGTGAAAAGCTAAGCAAAATAAACAACAAAGGGGGAATTTCAATAGAACTATGATAGAAGTTTATTTTTACTGTTAGAAATTATGGGATTGACCAAGCTAAAACATATTCCAGTTAGTTTAACTAGGATAGCTAGTAATATTTCTGCATTAGAGAAATAGATCATGTCCTTTCCCAGGCTTACGCACGAATGCTATCTGAACTGCTATTAATTACATCGTGTGATATAGTGGTAGGTAGCGTTTAGGAAAACGGTATATTTCTCGTTTATGGAATCTACAGTTTAACAGGCTCAGTAAACTTATGTATAGACTGCTTGAATTTTGTTCTTTAAAAGTTTTAAAATGAAATATATTTTCCCCAGTGCATTAGTTTTATAGTACATATGAAGTAGGTTTTTTTTTTAATTTTTAGTTTTGTGACATAATTTATTTAATTGTTCGGGATACGAAACGAAAAAAGAAATATTGTATTTATTTTCTCGCTATGCTAGATTTAAACGCTGCATGTGAGTCTTACATAGATAGTCTTTGAGGAATATATTTTAAAACTGAAGTACATTTCAACTGTATTAACATTAATCAAAAGTCGTAATAATAGAGTGTAGTGGACGCAAAAGTTTAAGCACAAAGCGAATATTTAAATAAAAATAAAATAATTAAACGGAATGCTTTTATTTATGCTACATGCGATTAAAAAAACCATACCTTATTTTTAAATAAAAATTAAACTTCAATTCTTTACGTATTTAATGAAACTTCAAGGACCTGACGGAGAATTAAAATATAAAACTGTATTAAAAAAAAGTATGGGCTATGAATCCTACTACGGTACTATTTTATCTTCTGGTGATAAAAAAAAATCATGCATAAAAATTTAAAAATATGCTTACAACTTATTTTTTTGCATATTTGGCGAAACTTCAATGGACATATCTAAATATATTTTAATTTCAAAGCATTTTTTTTATATATAAACAGTTGATACTAATACTGTACACAACTGTTTCTACCGCAGGTTACTTTCAATTTAAAAAAAAAGAAGTTAAAGTCGACACACTCATCTATACGTAAATTGATTGGATAAAATAAATTAGTTGTACATTTTTTATCGCGTCAGATTTATTTTGTTATATCTTTGGCTATTTTTTTTAAATGTTGCGAAGATATTTTATTTCATTTACTTACATATTTATTTTTAGTATAAATTTTCAAAATCAGTATCCTTTTTGAACAAAACTGAGCCTTTTTGTACATATTTGCTTTTTATAAAAACTATTATTTAATAGCTTTCAATGATTTGCCCTTTTTAAAAGTCTATAATAACTATGTTTATTATAATTTTTAAATTATGTAGTGAATTCACAGTACTGCTCCTTGCTTGCAGGTAACCAAGCTTTAACTAAAATATGTTTAAGAACTGACAATAAGGAATATCAAAATATTTATTAACACAATTTATTTAAGAATTCTCTTCCTCGGTAGTTATTAAGTGGGTATATACTTGCAAACGAAGAATTTTAGCTTTCGAACTTATTCCTAGTGTATACTTTGGAGTGGATAAACAAGATGTTATTCTCGTGCGTTTCATGAAAGGTAGAAATTGATCTCATTGTTTTACTGTCAGTAAAACTCATTTTTTTTTCATAAAACAATTTTTATTGACATAATTTAAAATGCAAAAGAGAAAAAAATATTTACTACGCGTTTAAAATGTGTTACAATTTTAGAATTATATTTATTAAAATTAGATTAATATCTAGTACTCTCTTATCGCTCAATTTAAGTTTTCTGGAGGAAAAAAAATGTCAAAGAAAATAATATGTATTTTCCTTTACTGTTTAATATGTTTCATGTTGCACACAGAGAAAATGGTTAGGTAAGCTTTGATAGTTGTTGAATGAACGGTATTATATCAAGCTTATATTAAATCGGAATTGTTTCCAACTGTTTACCAAAATTCTCGTATAGATACTCCCTAAATTGTCATTAATTAATGTCCATCATTTATAGTAACGTTCTGTCCACGGCGGCGTGTATAGTATTCTCGAACAATTGCAGTTTGTATTGAATTTACAACTGTATGAGCAAGCAGTTTAATACAATTTATTGAGTACCAATGATATATTTTCAAATAAACACTAATTATTATTGACGCGTTGAGGTTTAGCAGGGAAAATAAGGATTGTCTAAAAGATTTGTATTTCAAGGAAAACGTTGGAACAAATAATCAAAAAAGATATTTTAAATTTTATTGGGTCAGATAGTGTCCAGCAATATGCGATACTTTATAAATATAATTCTACTTTCATTTATTGTTCACTTTCACACTCTACTGTCCCCCACTGTAAGTGGCGATGGTGGATCTTTAAATGGCTAGGATCGAACCTGGGACCATCTGGATACATGTCCGACGATTTACCAATCGATCCACCACAGCACTGTTGTTCCCAGATCTCCGTTCGGTACTGAGAAAATTCTGCTTTGTAATGATGACTATAACTAAAGTTTGTTATACGCTTTCAATCAAATGAACGCATCAACGGTAAAAGCAAAGAAAAAAACTATTGATATTTTTTTTTAATAAAGGGAAATGTGGACAAACTAAAATGATAAAATATTTTCACACTTTGCAATGCCACCTGTATAGTAATATTTTTACTTTGTTTCTGGACATAGTTGAATCCTTTTAAAAAAATAAATAGCTCCAAAGATCAATGAATAAAATTATACAAGCTATTATCAAAATTTGATGCCTTTATTGTAATACTAGCGGTACCCGCACGGCTTTGCCCGTGGTATGAAGTAAAAAGTTCATTTGTAAAATAATTGATATAGCAGAAAAAATACTCTATTTTAGTCATAATTCAACTACAATTCCTTCAAAGTATGACATGAAAATTTGGTATGGACCCTACACTACTTCCTTTTACGTGTACATTTCTTAGTAGATGCCTTAAGTGCTAAAATAGTGCTTGGAGGGAGCAAGATGTTCAAACATTTATATCCCTAGTTTGCCACGAAACAATGCAAAAAAAGTTTTACAATGATTAATCTCCTAAATATCGCCGCTTTTAACATCATTCAGTGGATTTTTCGCAAAATATCGCTAATAGCGCCAAATTGAACAAAAAAAAATATCGCCAAATTTGTCGCCAAATTGGCGACAAATACTTGGCGACCAAAGGCTTGGCGAAATATCGCCAAGTGGTCGCGCCAATTCATCTGCATTGAAATTAACACTGATTTACTCCATAAAAGGGGTAAAGCATCCCCTTGTGACATTCAAATGAAACCCCAAGGGGAGCACACAAATAAGCCAAAAGAGAAAATAAGGATAATTTTGTTGCTCACAGAAACCAACAGAAATCTTACCAAACTTTGAAAGAAGAAGAAAGTTTCCTTTCCTAGCTTTAAAAACAAAACAATACATTTTCCGAAATGAAACACTTTAAAAAGAACGTTGCAATGTCGCAATTTATACGATATTCGGTTAATCTTTGTGCTTTGGGTGCCCCTTTCTCGCTAAATGGGCGACTGTTTCTAAACGTTGCCAAAATCAATATTGCTGAAATGCGAAATCTATGAAAATAAAAAAAAAATCCGCCAAATCTTTTAATTAAGTCATTAGTATATTGGAAACAGGGTTGCCAGAAAAATACTACGTTCCTTATTCGGGCCAAAAAAATACTACCGTAGTATCAAAAATACTACGTCTGGCAACGCTGGAAAAAGTACGAAACAAAAATAAGTATGAACACGTAAGTATGAATACACGTGGCAACATGAAAAGTTGATTTCAGTTAATAAAATAATTCATTTCATCTCTCCTTTCAAACAAATTTTATTCTCGAGCTGCACCATTTTAAAATCGTTTGGCTTGCTTTACTGAAGGTAAACCTTGAATTCCGGGATTCTAAAAACAATTGTTACAGCTCTCCTGATGATCGTAGAAACTTCAAAAAACTTCATTTTATGCAGAAAATTTCAAGCTTTCGAATGACATAAAACTTGAAAATGTGTGTGAAATATTTTTTTTCCTATTTTATCGAATTTCCGCTAAGAATTCGAATAGAAAAAGAACGAAATGGAATTTTCGAAAAATTTCTTCGAGGTGCAAAACTACATGCTACAAACTAATTTTGTACCAAGTGGCATGAAAATCGACCGAACGGTTTTGGTCCTACGCGCGTAACAGACAGAAAGACAGAAGTAAAGAAAGAAAGAAAGACAAACTTTCAGCTTTACTATTAGTAGAGATTTGTGGTTTCTCAAAAATATTTCTTGTTATTATAAAATGTCATTATATATCATTTAAACTATTAATTGAGATATACTAATGCCCAGTGCTATCCTTATTTAGTTTATATTAGGCATTTTTTAATACTAAATGGTCAATCTAATTTGTCAGGTGCACGTGAGACAAAGAAGATGGGGCAAAGGGAAATAGTTCATTTCGTTTACTCGTTCAATCTTTTATTAAATCACCGGCGTATTTTTTTATTTATTAATTTATTCACATTCTTTTATTTAATTATTTACTTATTTACTCATTCATTCTCCTTTTCTTATTTATTTTCTATTTTATTTACTCATTTTTGGCTCATTTATTAATTATTCATCAATTAATTTAGTCACTTAATTGTTTGTTTCTCATTAATATTTTTTTGTTTATTAACGCATCCATTTGATAAAAATTACTGTTATCCGTCGAATAGAGAATTTTTCATGGCAAAAATATTTTTTTTTTCACTTTGCCCCATAATTGTTTCAAGTGAAAATGTTCCATATTTTTTTGAAAGTACAAAAAACTTCCAAAAATGAAAAATAATATTTCAACGAAAGTTGTATTTAAAAATACATTATTCCCGCTTTATGTACAATAATTTTTAGGACAAGTTTACCTTTTGTTCTTTTGAAGTAGTTAAGTAACCTTAATTATTTCACTTCGCTTCACATTCCGATCATTTTACAAATAACGGTGCCACTTGATTCTTCTTTAGCTCTGATTCATCTTTATGTAAATGTTTATGTATTTGTATAGATAGATAGATACAGAAAGAGAATTTTTAAAATAATTATATATTTATGTACTTATAAATTAACGAAAGTAACGAAACATCAAAGCACATAAAGCAAATATTTCCATCCATTATAATACAAACCGCGTAATGTGATCACTTAATTAATCGTATTTAAAAAGCTAAAATAGGATACATAAAATGGAATAAAATATGCAAAAATAACAGTTAGAAGACTATTTTGAATTCCCACTTTACCTTAAGAAAGAGAAAATATTAAAAAATAAAATTCCAAATATTTGTGTCTTGACAGCTACCGAATAAATGTTCAATATTTCTTTCCTTTGATAATAAATTCTTTAGATGTGCGATATTTCTGCAAAATGCGTTCTCACGGGAAAATATGTGAAACCTCTCAAGAGGTTTTTGTTGGCTGATGATTGAAATTTTCTGAATAGACTGAAATTTAAAAGATGCCTTACAAAGATGCCTTACAAATGCTTATCTCAAATTTTTAACAATTTTACTTACAAACACTTTGGTTAGAATGTATTTGTTTTCAATGAAATAATTTTGAAGAGCATCGAATTTAAATTTCTGCATTTGAATTAAAAGAATGAAATACATTATAAAAAGTGGCATAGATTTATCGAAAGTGGTGTTTAAGTTATTAACTAAGAGTGAACTTGCAACCTTCTTAAAGCACTAACTCTTTTATGCAATGAGTTACCGCCCATAAGCCAGGGCTAAGGAAGAACTGAAGCAAATGCACCCACAGCTCGATCATAGCATCCCAAGACTGCAGTTTCGTTCTTATTGTGGACTCCTCGGTTAGGAATAGCCAATGATCGAGCTTTTGGCCATCAAATTTCGAGTTGAGCCGCACCATGGTGTACGGACGCTAGCTGGTGAGATAAATTCACTTTATCTACCAGTTTGTTGGCAATCTTAGCTACAATAAGAGGATCTTTGCCTCCAGCTCGATCATTGGCCATTCCTAACTAAGAAGTCCATAATAAGGACGAAACTGCAGTCTTAGGATGCTATGATCGAGCAGTGCATTTGCTTTACTAACTCTTTTGTTGAAAATTCCGTATATCCGCTTTGTAAGGAGAAGTTGAAAAGAAATTCGAGCTATTATGTTACAAGAAAAATACTTCGCACTACAATGGTTTCGGTACCAGGAAAGGATACACTGTAAGAAATGAATGTTGTTTTTAGAGTATAACACGGCTAATTTTATGGTAATAAACTGTATAAGTTGCTAGTTTTACAGAGTATAACTGCGCATTTTGCAGTTTTAAACTGGGACCTCTGCTGCCAATATTACACTGTCGTTGTTACAGTATAACGCAGGTAAATTTTACAGCAATAAACTGTAAAATTAATTACTTTACAGTCAGAAACTAAAATTGCTGGTGTTAAAAATGACAAATATTTAAAGTAAGCGAATTATGCTCCTTATTTATCTAGATAAATGCCATCACTTTTTACTGTGCATATTTTTCATATTTACGAGCATCTATGTACCTTAAGCCATTAATGCCTAGCGACCCTTTTTAGGGACGGTCCAAAAAAGGTCTCAATTTCCCCAAAATGAACATTTTAACCAAATAATAGTGTTCAATTAGTACCTTGGTACTGTTTCAATTCGTTATTAACAGATTGCAGCACATAACCATTGTAAAGTGTGTTCTGTAGCAGTTTTAATATGATCTTTATCAAAAATGACATCGTTCACAATCTCAAGAAAAAAAGATAAGTTTTCAAAGTTATTCCCACTTCCCAGTTTATGTTAATTGATAATTTTATTTCTTCTTATAAAATGTCTTTTTAAATATTATATCGTAGGCAGAAAAATTTTTAGTAAAAAAAGTATGTACCCTCTGGGGTCTATCGTAACTTTTAAGTAACGATTTTTCTTTCCTTAATAAAAAAATTATTTTTTACATAATATTTTTTTAATTATTTTTCCTGACCATTATAACTAGTAATTCTAAACACTGTTTGTAACCAGTATGCAAAATATCTTTGGAAAAAAAAATGTCAGGCATTAATGGGTTAATAAAAACCAAAATGTATTAGTTCGCTAAGGCGGATGGTAAAATACATAGATTCCTATACATTTTAATTTTGAAATAATATTTCAATCTTCCATAGCATACTTTATTCTTCAAAATTAATTTCTGGTATTGTTTCTTTATAAAAAACTTGTTTAATTACAACTTTTATTTAAATTTCCGTCCGTTTCTTTTAATAATTGCTAAAATTGCTGTCATCCATAATTTACATTGTCGAAACAATTTAATAAAAATATAATTTTCGAAAAGAGTCGGATATTGAAATTCTTTATTTATTTTTATTATTAGAAAATGAAATACAATGTTAGATAATTAAATTTTCTCTCGCAAAGCATTGCAGTTTAATGACTTTAACGAAATTGGAATCTTTTTGTGGTGAGAGTATTAGTTTTTAGGCTGAAGGCAGCATTTTTGTTCTTTTAAGAATAATACAGTTAACAATCGGTAGTAATCAGTAACTGAAATTAATTCAAAGTGGCTGCGTCGTAACAAAAAAAAAAATTCTTTCTAATAATGGAATTCAGAGTTAAGTTTAGCCTCATAACAATCTAAATGTTTTAAACCATATTAAAAAAAAAACTCCAACGCATTTTAAAAACAATTAAGATAAAAATAATAGTTTGATCACATGATAACATTAATTGAATTTATGACTAATTATTTATTCCAACGTAAAGAATTCAGTTTAAACTTTTTCTCTACTTTATTTTATATAGTAATCATCTTTTTTTCTTTTTAATTTTTTTAATTTTCTCATCCTAAAGTTTAAACATGATGATAATGTAGTTTATTTTAATACTTTGTTTCAACTGCAAGTGAAAAACAAACACGATAAGCATGTTTTCTCTAAAAAGTCCATACATAAGTTGTTTTTTCAGCGAAAATACGACATTTTTAAGACATTAAAATTTTAAAAATGAAAATTTTTCTAGCAACGGGTAAAATAAAATGCAGGTTATTTATTTCAACAAATGGACAAATGTGGTCAAGATAGTCAATCAAAAACTAAAAAGTAAAGTATTTTAATTATAATTATAATTATAATAAATAGTCAACGTACTTGACAAAGGAAGGTTGTTATGAAAAAGATGGTTCTGAAATGAATTTTAATTATTACAGTAAAAATCACATCTGTGTAAATAGATTGAACGAATTTACATTTTGTTGATAACAAGACCTCTTGCATAACTGCTGTCAGGCTGAGCAACATACCACGTACTTAAGTGAACATAAAAGAAAAAACAAGTCTAAATATACGGTTCATACTGCTCACAAGCAATATTTCATTTGGAGGTAACGTATTATTTAAGAAAAAATTGTGGGCTTTAGTTCCGATTTTCTAGTTAATTTAATAGATGTCTTCAAAAGGAGGGTTCGTAAATGAATTCATGTTCCTTAGACCTGAACTTGGTTAGAAAAACTACTTGCAACTGAGAAAGGTAAATTTTAGAGGTACTTACTGAGTACTTTAGCGCAGAGAAATCATCATTACAAAACCTGCCACAATTTTCTGCATTTCAAGCCATGCTCATTAAGAGAGAGAGAGAAATATAAAAAGCGTGAAGCCGAATTCTATATGATTTGCACCAGTTATTGAAATTTATAGCACTTAGCAACTTTGAGAATATTATTACAGCTTCTTCTGAAAGAAATATGCAAAAAAAAAAAAAAATAAGACACAACGGAATTTATAGTTGCTTATGAACAAAATATTATTTCGTGAAAATGTTTTTCTTTCATAAACTTAATCAATATTGCAAGTGTAAACTCAACGCATTTAGATATTTACGTACTAAAGGGCATTAATAATTTTACAACGAGCTGAATTATGTGTGGGTCAAATTTCTAGCTATGCAGAATTTTATATTACAATTCTCTTGTATGAAAATTATTTCTCCTGGATGAAAAAAAAACAGCATTACTTACCCAAAACGTGAAGTGAATAAGTTTCGGCAATATTAATATTTCTCATAACATTTTACGAGGAAGTAAACTAATAAACACAATAATACATTTTTAAAAGCTTTCATATTTAAAACTAGTTTACATGCAGCACACGTTGTTTTGATTTTGCAGTTTACAAAAATGGAAACTTATTACCGCACTACAGGCCTATTTTAGTTCAAAAATAATGAACTGTAATTCCATCTCAGTTTTTAGTTTATAAGTAATCGTAAGGCTTAGTTTTAAGTTTGGGGAGACCGGGTATAGTTGAAATACTTTTTATATTTTGATTTTTATAGCTGTTGTTTCTAATGTTAGCCGAAAAAAAACTTTCATGTCATACGATGACTCGATAACTACCCTTCTATAAAGTAATGCTTTCCTTACTTTTGTAAGCAATGATTTGTTGGCAAAAAAAAATGCGAACCGTATCAGCATTCCCCATTGTGGGTCAAGTTGTTGACCAAATAAAGAAATTGTTTTGCTTACGTAATAAACTAGTAGAGGACATTTTTAAGAGTTGTTTTTAAACGAGAGCCCCGTGAACTATTTGAAGTACACTGTAAAAAATGTGTTAATGCTGATTTTACAGTGTAATACAGATAATTTTACTATAATAAACTAAAATTTTCTAATTTTACAGTAAAAAACTCAATTCGCTAATTTTACCGTAACGAACTGTAAAACTGCTGATCTTACAGTAATAAAAAGTTAAATTTCTAGTTTTGCAATTTATTAGCGTGCATTTTGCAGTTTTAAACTGGAACCTCTGCTGCCAGTATTATACTGCTGTTTTTACAGTATAGTGCAGCTAAATTTTATGGAAATAAACTATAAAATTGCTAACTTTTCAGTAACAAACTCTAAAATTGCTAGGTTTACAATTAATTACTGTGCATCTTACAGTTTTAAATTAGAACCTCGGCTACCAGTATTGTACGGTAAAAGCGATATTTCATTTTTTGTAGTGTAGTATCAATCTCTGTTAGATGATTAAGTCTGATTTACAGCAATGACAATCATCAGTAGGGATGTTTTCTCTAAAATACTGTGTCAATTTATTATTGAAAAGATAAATTCTTTCCTTCAAGTTATTTCTTTCTTTTGGTCATTTCTAAACATTTGTTAGAAAAGAAAGAAAGAAAAAAAAAACACTTTGCAATTTTAGAGTCAAACTATATTTGTCTTATTTAAATTTAATCCAAGCGCAATGCATCAACCATACAACGTCATTGTGATAACTTGAAAACGGCGAAAACACAGATTCAAATATCAGCAAATTCTGATATGTAAAATCGTGCCTTCTTGTCAAGGAATACTATTTTATCTTGATAAATAAGATATAATCTCTTAAACACCATATGCGATGGTTGAAAGATAATCATAAAAATTTACTTTGGTACACAGAAAACGATGTCTTTAAAATAACTCTGAAACAATAAAATTGGTTCTTCTCTTACGTAGGTCAAATCAGTATTCTGCTTCTTTATAACTCTCTCAGCTCTAAACACATTTACACTGCCTTTAAATTAATCACCTTAACACTATATGAGCTAGACGCTCCTATTATATAAGGTTAGCCGCACCGTTTTATTCAACGCAAGCGGTTAAATTATTTAATTTTTTTAAAGCGAAACTTATTTATTTTAGAATTGAAACCTAATAATTGCGTAATTCTTCAACGTAAAATAAATATATGTTACTTTATTGCGTAAAATAAATATATTTTACTTTACGTATGACGTTCAGATAATAATATACCGAGCGATTGATACCCTAACAGCATCATCTCATCGGCCGATGATCGGCCATTCATCGAAACCCGATGCAATTCTCATCGGCCGATCATCCAATATGTCTCATCGGCCAAGCAGAATTCGAGCAGCAAAATCCGATGAGAATACCATGAGATTTGGAGCAATTTACGAGCAGAACAGTCTCGTGCCGAGGAATTACATCGGGAAACTTGATCGGAAGGATATCGTTTTCCGATGGAATATAGCTCATCTTATTTTCATCGGGAAAGTTGATCGGAAGGATATCGCTTTCCGATGAAAAGTAGCTCATCGAAAACCGTGCTCGGATACTGATCGGAACGATGTCATCGTGCGTTACAGGATCAGTTTACGAGGAGTTTGTTGATCGGCCGAGCAAAATCCGATGAGTTGATGCTACTTGAGTATCGAACAGACCACGCTTTTAAAACAGTGACTTTTTTTTTCTCGTCAGTAATTTTACTCTGATGTTAAAGATTATTCTTTAGTTTGATTAACTGTAAAAGCAGGTTTTTCAAGTCTTACAAGCTGCTTTAACTACAAGCTGCTTTCTCACTTTGTGTAGTTCATTCACGGGTCGATTCATCCAATTTAGAGTGGTGGAATATAAGAAATTAAACTCATATTAAGATTCGGTTCGTAAAATAATTCGACTCATAATAGTTTGAAAACAAGCAGAAAAAAACATAAATTATTGTCTTTGTGCAAAACTTGCGCACTTTTTTGGTTCGGGGTTATGTGAAATATATATGCGCTAAAGACTTAAATGTTCCGAATTTCGTAATATTATTCCGCGAACCCAAGCTAATGTTAAATGAACATCACTCATAACTGACTTGCAGGAAACGCTTCCATTTGCGCTGCTGCTTCAGGAAACCACGGTACGGTTTGGCTTAATATGCATGCAAATGCTATTATATCATATGTATAATTAAATAATTTTCATCACAGTAAGGACTGACTTATGTGATAGTAAACAACATAGTTTGAAATTTTGATCTTTCTACTATACAGGATGCCCACAAATAGCTGACGGCAAAATTCATTTGGTCGTAATTTACATTCAATATGTTTTTAGTTTTGATGGCAACGTTTAATAGTGTTGGTTGATTTTTTATGAGCAATAGTGCAGACGATTTTTTGAATTAAAATCCTTTTTATTCTTTGCTTTATCAAGATGGATGCTAAACGCCGTTTAATTCTCGAATTAAATTTAAAAAGTAAGTGGAATTGTGATTTTTTTTAAATGAAGTATTTAAATGTGTCAAAGAGATTAATTGAAAGAACTTTAAAACCGCCTAAAGAAACAGGTAGTGTGGAAGTAAGGCATAGTGGTGGAAGAAAACAAAGTATACGAATAAAAAAAAAAATAAAATGGGCCCGTGAAAGAGTGCCTCTGTGGTGTGTGCCGCTGCAAAAGCCTTTCCAAAATGATTGTCATATGTGGTTACAGTTAAAGGCGCGAGAATGGAAACCATTACTTAAACATTAATCAACAATGATGTTACTTTCATTTAACATTTAGTTTATCATTATAGAAAAACTTGTATTACAGTAATAATTTTTTTGAACCGTCAGTTATTTGTGAGCACCCTGTAGATAAAGATTTTATTTGTGAGACTTGCTATCAATGTTGCAATTTTTAGCGATAATTACACAGAAGTAGACTAAACTAATTATTTTAATGAGGGTGTTCTTAAAACTGTATTCTTCTGGCCAAAATTCTTTTTAGCACAAATTTGCAAACTTTTAAAAAACTATATTTTTGCATTTGCATGTTAATCATAGTGTGTAATGTTAAATGTAAGAGCAAAACCGATGTAAACAACAGCAATTCAATCAATGAAAAGGGCAAAAAAAAAAAAAAAAGGTTAATCGGTCTAATCATAAAAAAAGTCCTGGAAAGTTCTTAAGAAATCTTATTTTTAAGATTTTATTAGAATATAGGTATTAGGGGTGCGACATCGAAGGTAAACCATCGATGTTTTAAGACATCGATGTTAAGAAATTAAGACATCGAGGGTATTGATATGCAACCACCGATGTTTTCAAACATTGATCTTTTTCTTTTAATTGTTTACATATTTAAATACAAAGTAATACAATGACTCCTCAATACATTTTATAACACTCAATTACTTTTTATAACACTCAATTATTGAAATATATTGTATTCTGAAAAACATCAACCGTATGATATCAATGTCCATTATAGAAAAATATTTTTAGTGAGATAGATACTGCAACTCTTTATTAACTGTATAACTTTTTGTTATCGCATATTTTTCTGGAACATTTTTTTCGTGGACATTTTTTTCTTAAAAATCATTATCGAAAAAAATTTCTAACGCAAAACAACGATTTTAAAAATTCATTGACAATAAATCATCGTTTCTAATCAAAAAACCCGTAAATCTACCGTAAAACATTGATGGTAACTATCAAAAATGTCTTCGAACAAGATTGATATTGTAACGGCTGATTAAAGATGTAACTTTTGGTTGCATATCTTGATGATTTTTTTTTTTTTTGCTGAAATATAAAACATCGGCCTTAAAAAATATTAATAAAATAAACAATAAATAAAAAAATAAAAAAAGGCGATATCAAATTAGAGATGTTTCAGAAACATCGAGAGCAAAACATCGATGATAACCACAGAAAATCTTTTCCAATGATATTAATATTGAAACTTCTGATTAAAGATGAGAACTAAAGATGAGAATGTTTTTCAAGCTTTCTTCGCTGGACTGTAAAATATCGACATTGAACCCAAAACATCGACTCTCGAACATCGATATTTCCAAAACATCGACATCGATGTCTCAGCACTAATTAGTTTGCTTTTTCTGTAAACTACGATATACACATATTTGATGTTAACGAAAATGTAAAAATGCTTAAAGAGCTTTTGATAACATGTGTTATTTTTTCTTTAATCCATCATTTCAAGTAATTTTCTTATAAAACGTCATTTCATTCATTTTTTTGAGCAGTTATGGCTTCGACTACGTCATAATGTTAGAAAAAGGTTTGCATTGCGCATTTCGTTCTACTTTAACATCATAAACATAATTCTATGTTAAACAACTGATACAGAATATCCGGGGCATCCGAACATGAGGAAATTAATATGTGTAGTGAAAAAAAAAAAAAAACTAAATCAGTACAGTATCAACTTGATGTAATTTTTAGAAATACTGAAGCAAATTCTCCTTTTCAGGAACGTAAAAGATAAAATATTTTTCTATATATAAATTGAAGTTAAATTTAAGTATCGTTTTTTAACCCAGATTAACCCTCTTTCTCTAACTAACATCACCTTTTTTTTCTACCATTGCGTTAAATGTACTTAAAAATCGTTTTAAATGTATCTAACATAATTTTTTGCTTAATTATTGCATTAGTTTACTCTTGCATTGAATTTACTCAGATGTTGCATTAAAAGCAACTAGATTCTATTAAATATATCATATTTGAAATAAACTTGAATTCAATATCTACTTATGAATTTTGCGCACATTTTAAAAATAAATAAAACATCTTAATGAACAGAATCTCCTTTTGTGAATTACATAAAGAGCGAAATCATGAAGTATAATTTTGAGAAAAAAGAATAGCTCCATTTTATTCTGCCTTGGTGATGCCACTCACGTTTAAAGATTTCAATTTGATATTCGCGTCATGGTGAGAGATACGGGATGAGAAAATCCGCTTACGTTTATTTTTCTTTCCCCTCACAAAAAAAGTCTATTTCTCCTAAATTTATTCTTCAATTTTCTCTTCCTTAAAAGATGGAGAAGAAATAGAAAAGAAATAGTTTATTCAAACTCTTTGTAACCTCCCCCCCCCCTCCCGGTAGCAACAAGAATGAATTGTCTATTCGTCGTAATAAGTAAACTCAGAGACGAAATATCTAGCTGCAGTTAAAAATAAAACATAGCTTTTGTGTGCTTAGTTGTTAAGTAACATATTTTTCGTTTTATATTAATGTACCTACAACACAATAAAGCTATTTATTGCATGTTTCGCTATCGTAAAAATAACTGGGAAAAAAAGAGTAGTAAATTATTTGTCATTTTATCATTTTAAAGCTGATATTGACTTATTACAACTTATTATAATGCTTATATTTTGGAGCTGTTATATACTTTTTTGGACTAAATACTGAACATGATTTCCACAAAAAAGGAGGGAGCTAAATGGAATATATTAGATTACAGCGAAATAAGTAATTGTGGGATTGCGAGCTTTTAAATTTTTTTGGAAAAAATAAATAAATTAACTTAATATAATGTTTACGTCCCATTATATGACAGAAAATGTTGTTACAAATCTTGTAAATAGTGAGTTGTTTTCAGATTTGATCTGGTGACTCGTTTTTATTCGCTTTGAGCGAATGGTTGTTTTGCTTTTGTAATTGCTTAATTACTGTTCACGTTTGATACGTGGTGCTGAGTTACTGTTGAGAGTACAGTGTACTGTTTTGCTACCTAATTGCTGGATGTTTAGCAATTGTTTCCTGCTCATATTGTAAATAGTGTAAATACTTGTAAATAAATTTATAGTTACTTCCTCAAGATTGAAATGCTCATTTGAAGAAAGTTGAAGGTGCTACGGACTCGTTACAATTTTGGCGCCCAACGTGGAGCATCTTCAAGGACTTTCTTGGAATTTTCTGTGAACTTGGACTTTTCTTCCTGAGGACATTTTGACTTCGGAATTTTATGGTGATTACTCGAGCAATGGAGGAACAACTGCAAAAACTCCTTGATGCGATCAACGCTGTTAAAAGTGACATGACTGCGAATCAAGAACAATTAAAAAATGACATGGCTGCGAATCAAGAACAATTAAAAAATGACATGGCTGCGAATCAAGAACAATTAAAAAATGACATGGTTACTAATCAAGAACAGTTAAAAAGTGATCTGGCTACTAAT
>JAXGGA010011541.1:0-42039 GCA_038373865.1 Uloborus plumipes | reverse complement strand
AGAAAGTTTTAAATTTTAAATACAAATGCGACGACCAGCAACAGGCTCTGGGGCCAACAGGGCTGGTACTAGTCAAATTATAGACCCCAATGAAGATCAATGACCCTCTTCAAACTATCTACTCCCTTGCTCCTTGTCGCCTCTTCCGGTAAACTATTCCAAGTACCCACTACTCTGCTAAAATAGTAATTTTTTCGAATTTCCAGGTTAGCCTGAGATTTAAACAGCTTATAACAATGACCCCTTGTCCTGCTTTCCGTGCAAAAATTTAACTCTATAACATCTTTCATTTTGATGAATTTTAAACAACTGAATCATGTCTCCGCTGGTTCTCCTTTGCTCAAGACTATGTATAGCATTCTAACATGTCTAGTCTTGAGCAAAGGAAAACCATGGGGGACATATTATGGGACTACCTTGGAAGAGCATTTGCATGTAGAACTCATCTCATCGAACTGTAAATGCTCTGAAGACGGCATTACTTGAAGAGTAGGGCTTAATTCCCCACACTGTGGCTACCAACGTTATTGCCAGCATGAAAACACGATGTGATATGTGTGTACAAGTCAGAGGAGATCGTATCCAGTATTAAGATTGTCAGGCTTAATTGTGTTCTGTGTTATTCCTTTTTTGTCTGAGATTATTTTTCCACATTTTATTTTCATTTTTCATGGTTCATGCTACAATGTTACATTATGTGCAATGCCCTTACTTTTTCCTTTTGTTCTTTATGTGTTATAGTGCTATGCAACATTCCGCAAAACATCACAAGTTCATAGTTCACAGTTTCTGAGAAATCCTTGACTTTATGCGTGTAAAGATAATTTTGGACATGAGTGTATAACAAACTAGGCTGGAAGTATAACAGACTGATATTTTAATGTTACAAACGCTTAAGATACCACCCAATTGTTTACAACTGCTTTGAAAATAAAATTTTCATTTCTGAATTTTATCAACTAAAATAATCAAAAGGTACAAAAATGAAATGCTATCTTTAAACAAATGTATATACGTTTATGAAATTGCTTTTTAAAACATCCTCAAAAGAATTTAAAAAACTCATTTTGTAGGAAGATTAAAATTTAAGAAAGCTCATAGAAAGGCATTTAAATGAGATGAAATAAATCTACGAGGGAGGGGAATTAGTTTTTCTCCTGCTAATATTGTATCTTCTTCGTATGCTTTCCGTATTCTTTTTGTGTGTCTGTAATTTTTAATTCCATATTAAAACACTAAGCATACTATTTTTTGTACCTTTGTTCCCCTTTTAGAACTGTCAAATATATTGAAACTTAATTGAAAATAGTTTCTTCTTCGATTGGCCCACTGCAGTACATATTGGAGAGGAAATTAAACATTTGTTTTATTTCGGTTTTTTCTACTGAGCAAGAAAATGTTCTTTATAATGACGTATTCTTTTTTCTTTTCAGTACAAATTGAATTGTGAAGTGCTGCATGATGACATTGGCTATGAAATCAGGTGGATAATGGACGGTGAAGACATTGTCATGCAGTTTGTTGGAAGAATAGGTAAACGAATGTTTCTCAAAAGTATCTGTGAGAGATCAAACTTAGAATAATGTTCATCGGAAATGCAATTGGATTTTCTCTGAAGTGAGAAGTTCTCGCAGGCAGAAATTGTAAGATGTTTTCGAGGAAATTGCAAAACAGGATGGAAATAGATAAAAAGGAAATGTATTCTATTTTAGGAAAGCGAAAGAGTTATTTTTATTTGTTTTGTAAAGCTTACACAGCATTTTTTTTCTTATAGGAAAACTATTCCTACACGCACTGCAATTTATTCTTCATAACCAATTTTAACGATCTTCGTTTTAACGAAAAGTTCTCTGCAGAAATTATGGGACATTTTTCGCAAAATTGCGAAACAGAAAAGAGTTAGCTGAAAAGAAATGTATTCTGTTTACGAAAACGAGTGAATTATTTTTTATTTGCTTCAAAGCTTACCCGGCATTAATTTTTCTAAGGAATTACATGCACACCGACACACACTTACTAACCTTTCTCAATTTGTCATTCGAAAGACATAATTTAAATTCAAGATGTCAAAATGCAAATTAATTTTAATCATCTCTATGGAAGTGTAATATAAAGAGGGACAAGCACTTCTGATTCAGAATAGAAACAAGATTTGATAAGTGAAACGTATTCTGAAAATGAACTTTTTGAGTTTGGTCCCAGCTTTGTTTTTATGTTCGATAAAATTGTGTATGATTTTTGAATTTATTTTGCACCAAGGAGGGGGAGGGGGAGGCATAAATAATCATTTACTTCTTCCATCTTCTAGCCATTCTTTGGAAGATTAAATCAAATTGATGTAGAGCACAAGGATACTGGTAAAAGTATGTTTGATACATTTTTTCTGGGGAAAATACGTGAGAACTGTACTAATATGTTTTCTACTCTGTAAGCTGGAAAGCCAGAAAAAACAAATAGCATTAGATTGTTTAAGACTTTGTAGTACATTTTAGAACGTTAATTTACATCAAGATGTGACAGAATTCAAGTTTTTTTGCTTATTCTGAAAAAAAGAAGAGATACTTGGCTATTTGTGTTGGGGTTAATATTTGCAATACTGTTGTTTTTTAGAACCAGGAGAATACATGTCATTTGGACTGAGCAAAAATGACACCAAATCCGAAATGATAAAAGCTGATGCTATTGTTGCTTGGATCGACAAAAAAAGAAAAGGACATGCAGTGGATTATTATCTGGGAAGTAAAGAACAAGTAAGTTTTTTGATAAGTTGAAAGAACATCTTTGCAACGGTATAATGTCATGAGGCAATAAATCCTTAACCACACCTTATTTTAAGCTTTGGTAAGATTTCTGTTGGTTTTTGTGAGCAACAAAATTGTTCTTATTTTCTCTTTTGGCTTATTTTTGTGCATCTCCCCTTGGGGTTGCATTCGAATGTTCCAAGGGGGTGTTTTACCCCTTTTATGGAGTAAGTCAGTGTTCATTTCAATGCAGACAAAAGTGATATGAATTGGCACGACCACTTGGCGATATATCGCCAAGATTTTGGTCGCCAAGTATTTGCCGTAAATTTGGCGACATATCGCAAAGTTGGTGAAAAAAAAATTGTTTTCTTTTTTTACTTGGACTCAATTTGGAGCTATTGGCGATATTTTGCGAAAAATCCACTGAATGATTTTAAAACACGGCGATATTTAGGGGATTAATCATTGTAAAACATTTTTTTGCATTGTTTCGTGGCAAACTAGGGATATAAATGTTTGTATTGTTACCTTGCTCACTCCAAGCACTATTTTAGCACTTAAGGCATCTACTAAGAAATTTACACGTAAAAATAGGTAGCGTGGGGTCCATACCAGATTTTTATAGCATACTTTGAAGGAATTATAGTTGAATTACAACTAAAATAGAGCATTTTTTCTGCTATATCAATTATTTTACAAATGAACTTTTAATTTTATACCACGAGCAAAGCCGTGCGGGTACCGCTAGTTTTCTCATAAAATACGTTCTTTTCTCATAATACAATTTGAATCGATAAAGTTAACACGATCATTAAATCTTAGTTTTTAAAACATAAATAGTGTAAATATAAATACAGTGTTATTTGTAAATATACAATTACAAGTACAATGTGTAATAACCTTCATAAAAAGTAATGTAGTTTGAATCAAAGCTAAAAAAAAAGAATAAAATAAAAAACTGTTAGTGATCACAATAGTTAATTAAGAAGCCTTTTTGTTTCTAAAATGATACTAATCAACTGTCATTTATTACATTATCAGAAAGAACTTAAGTGATCATCACTTGTTGATTATCCTATGACGTAAGCTTAACACAAATTGTATCACAGCTGGGGTTGAAAGCATATGGCAGTATTTTACAGCAGCAAGGACATAATTTGTGACTATTCTTGGCCAGTTTGAATCAAACATTTGAGTGATACTTGAAGATACCGCATTAGGATTCTTGTGATTTTTTTTTTACTATTTACTCTGAGTAGTTTGAAAACATTTCCTGTAAATAAATTTATATGAGTAGTTTTAACAACTGTGCACTTTCAGTGTGTTGGAAGAAGAGGCAGTTGTCCAGATGTCAAATTTCCCGATGGCCAAGATAGCGTGACATTACTCAATGCCGTAGTTGTGAATGGATACACAATGATTACATTAAAAAGACCGCAAGTTGGGTGTAAGTATAGTTCAAAATTTCTTAATTAAAGCAAAAGTTAATTTTTATTCGAGTTTTTAGACTCATTTAAAACTTGCATCCATGTATACATCTTTTTTTTTTCTTTCTTTAATTTTCGAAAGAATGGAACATTCTAAATAATGTGACCAGTATGTCTAAAAAGTTATCACTCGAGTTTCGCATTATGTTTTCTATAAAAAGTTGAACATAGCAAGTAAATATAATTTGAAAGTTATAGCTTCTTTGCAACCTTTTACGATTCAGAAGGATTCAAAAAATGTTTTTTCAGTTTTCTGTTGGCTCTTTATAATGACTAGGTTATTGAATTTTCAATAAAAATAGTTGAACTAAACGTTTAAGAGGAAATAGTTATAAACTAAGTTTACCATCATTTTTGGAAAAAAAAAATGTCGATAAAAATACGCCCATTTTTGAACTGGATACTTCTGATAATATATGTATAATATGTGTTTTTGCTTTATATAAGTGTTAAGTAAAAAATGTCCTATTTCACAAACAAAAAACGTTTTTGGTTTAAATTAATGTTAAAAAGCTGTCATATTAAAAACTAAAAAAAAATTGAAAATAAATACATAAATAATACACTTCCTAAATAGCTATTAAAATCAAATATAAAGTTCCTTGCACAGTTTTTAGAAATTAAAATATTTAAAATTTGATAAAGCAGATCTATTTATTCATTGCTGTTTTTAATGAGAGAAAAATTGTCTTAAGTTTTGTTCATATTTTAAAATTATTTCTAGAACAAACTGAATCAATTTCTTGAAAACATATGTATTCAGATTTCATATAATGTTTCTATTTCTGGGGACTTTATTGTCTCATGGATTTAGACTTGAACTTTAATTGCAGACACCTGCATTAAAAACTTCTCATTGATGACAGCAAGAAATTAATTTTTGTACGTAAAAGGTGCCTCTACAAAGTTGTACGATTGATATTTTTTTCTCGACTTGAAAATACACTGGCGGAAAAAAAATCCCAACACCAAGAAAGACTTGTGTTAGATAAACGAAACTTGGTAGGCGTGTTTATATAACTGAAAGATGACATCGATTGAAATTTCGCGCTCTGCGCATAAGTGTGGCGCAGCTGGCGTGACTCAAAACATGCAAATAAGTCTTGTTTTGAAAGTGTGTTGTGAATCTCGTGAGTGTTATTTTTCCGTGAAATTTGACGAATTGCGTTCATGGTAGCCAGGAATGCCTTTAAGAAGACGAAGAAGCCATTATCAACAGCTCACCGAGTTTAAACGAGGTCGTACAATTTGGCTACGAGAAGGTGGATTTTCATTTCGCGATATTGCAGAAAGACTTGGGGGAATGTTTCCACCATGCATGATTATTGGAAGCTATGGTCAATTGATGGTACTACCTCAAGAAGATCGAGTTCCGAGCTGCCACGTGGCACGACTGAGAAGGAAGATCGCCTAATATTGTGTACGGCTGTGGCGCATCGTACTCCATCTGCGGCTGACATTCGAGCTGCAGTTGGTACCGTCGTGATCCAAGGTACGGTAAGAAACTGTTTACTTCAAGGACAGCTCCGAGCTAGGCAGCCTGTAGCCGGTATTCCATTGACTGCAAACCATTGCCGTTTCCGACGGCAGTGGTGCCAAGACAGAGCTCACTGGAGATCGGAGTGGAGATCTGTTGTAATTTTTGATGAAAACTGATTCTGCCTTAGTGCCAGTGGTGGCTGTATATTGGTCAGAAGGAGGCCAGGTGACCGCCTGCATCCAAGCGGTCTACGGCCTAAACACACGGGACCCACACCTGTAGTCATGGTCTCTGGAGCAATTTCCTACGACAGCAGGGGCATTCTTGTGGTTATCCTAAACTCACTGACTGAAAATTTGTCGTTAATCTGGTAATTTAACCAGTAGTACAGCCCTTCATGAGTAGCATTCAAGGGGGAGTTTTCCAACTGGATAACGCTCACCCTCACATCGCTGCTGTAACGCAATGTGCTCTACAGAGTGCTGACATGTTACCATGATCTGCAAAATCACCAGGTCTGTCTCCAATTGATAACGTATGGGATATCATTGGAAGGCACCTAGAGAATCATCCACATTCAGTAATGACGGTTCTAGTATTGACACAACAAGTGCAACAAGCATGGCACTCCATACCACAAAGTGACATTCGGCACCTGTATGACATAATGCATGCACGCTTGCCTTCAAAATTCTGGAGGTTACACCCTCTATTAAATTAACATAATTTCACATTTTCACAGCATTTTCTTGAGCTTAAATTAGCCAGTGATCTTGTACATATAATCAATTAAACATGTTAACTAGACAACTGCATTACCCAAATTTCATTACTCTACAGTAATTTTCTCTTGGTGTTGGGATTTTTTTCCCGTCAGTGTATTATTGGGATACACAGAGACAAGTAGAATAACAAAGAAGCAAACATTTTTCCATTTCAAAGTTTACTTCCGCGTTTTCCTGCACTTATTGAGTTAAATTTTAATGCATTTCGCATTTTTTGAAATCTTTTAACAATATCTTTACACAATATGAAAAGTTTTCTACTATTTTTAACCAACTTAATTTCCTTTCATTTTCAAACTTTTATAAAGAAATACTCCGAATGCGTTGAAGTGGAAGCAAAATTGTTTAATATTTCTATTTTCTTACTTTTTTATTGTTCTCTTGCATGTAAGGAAACATAAATTCAATTCGCATTTCCTTGCAAAGTGATATTGTGCATTAATATGTTTTCTATTTTTGAAGAAGATATTTCTTTTCTCCCCTCAAAAATGTGAAAATAGAATATTTGCTTTATTGAGTGTATTTATTTATAGAAGTTAGCCTCCAAAGTTAGTGGACAGGTTTTATTGAAAAAGATATTTTAAAAAATTCATAAGAAAGAAAGCAATTTTCAGAAAGCAAATACAAAATTTCATTTTGATCTTCTATGCATAGAGTGAGATGAAATATTTTTACCACTGAGGTTGTGATTTTTTTATTTCTTTCACTCGCGGTAGGAATATTGCTCAAAGTATCTTTTCTAATGCTGTGTGATTTATCTAAAGGTCAATGTAATTCTTTTTCTACGGTGAATTTTATTAAGATATGATTTTAATTTTTTTAACTTAAGTTGAAAGAAAAAATCACGAAAGAAGTCTTAATGTATTAAAATTCATTGCTGTAGTCACCGAAGTCGATACTTGTATGACGTTTTTAGGCTTTTTGGTAATTGCGAAAAAATAAATCTGGAAAAAGAATGAATGCACTAAAGCTGCAACCATTACAAATAATATGTATTTGATGCAATTGTGGTATATGAGGTGGGACAGTTGGAAGTTATTTTAGGGGATAAAGTTGAATCTTATTTCACATAAGCAGGTTCAAACATGTAAGAGGTAATCTAAAGTATGCACTTAAGCGTCAAACGTGTTCAACGCGCTAACAAGGAATAACAATTTGATAGCGGTTACATTTTTAATTTATGTGTTATATTTATGGTCGTATTTAATCCCCATTTATGTTGACAAAGATATAGCGTATAAATTGAAAAAAAGAAGAAGAAGAAGAAGCACACCCACACTTATTTTGGAAAAAACAGATAGTTCAACTGACAATACCAGCATCACAATGTACTCAAAAATGTTATGTACTTCATATTTTCAAAAAAGTATTTCATTCGTTTCCAAAGGATCATCCTTATTAATTTTGTCTCAATAGCAAGCATAACACTAGATTTGGAATTAAACTTTAAGCCCCATTTTTTAATATTTGCCCTTATTATCTTTTGTCATTATGTTTTGAAATTTTCGATACATTTTTTTCATAATGTAGCTTCTAAATGTTGCATTTTTCTTTTAGTGGATGAAAAATATGACCAGCATATTTATTCCGATGGACCGCAGGCAATCGTTTGGGCGGTGGGACCACTGAACGATAAAGACGAAGTATCGTATCATGGTATTTTAAGGTCTGAAGGTAAAAAACTTTATTTCTTTGTTCATAGTAGTACTTAACTAAACTAAATATATCTATATTAAAAAAAGTATTTTTATAAATGAGATGATGGCATTATGAAATAGTTGGGAAATATGAAATGTCAATGTTTTGACTCTGTTTGGATCCTATATCATGGGAGAAAATTATGAACTACCCCCAAAAAAAATATAAAATCCCTAATTAAAAGCAAGGAAAGTTGTCTGCTTGTTATTGCTGTACCTTTCGCCAGACTCCACATAGTATGTTTTGTAATTTTCGAAGTTTCTGCAAGCTAGTTTTTACACATTTTAATATACTAATATACATTTGGTTTAAACATTGATTCTAAGCATAATCTACACCAAACGGAATTTTAGTTTGTGATGCTGTGGTCATTTTGTAGTACGCAAGTTTTTTCCAATAGTTTAAAGGTTTGTTTTCAGTGACAGTTCGTTACAAAAAAGTATTATAGTATGCGCTAGTGGAAATTTCCCTTTTTTTTTTTTTTTGAAAGCAAGTTCATGCGTTAAGTTAAATATTTATGATACTACACCACATGGCGGTAGGTATATAAGGGTGGCGTATACATATACAGCAGCGTTTTTTTTTTTTTTAATTTGCCGTTCATTACCGTGACATATCTGCTTCAGGAAATAAACGTCAAGTGATACTGCATACCAAGTTGTCATATTGACAGTCTGTTGACGTTGGGAGACAACAGAAGCATAGAGCTAGTTGCGATTCTTACAGAAATTGCCCCCGTATAGTGGCAAATACGGAGCGCCCTGTAGGGTAGTGTAGTTTTACAAAAGCTCGCTTGTAGAGCACTTTGAATGCCTAAACGCGAATGTACTCATGAACGTCATTCTGATGAAAGATTTTACTTTAAGAGCGTGTTGGGAGATGTAACAAGCGACATTCCGTAAAAGTAAATTCCCCTGCAGAGATCGTTGAGGTGTAGCTAAGTATAACGATAAGGGCCCTGCTCCACATCAGCGGAATACGCGACCGAAACTGAAGGAGAAACCAGAACTCCGGGTACTTTTCATAGGAACACCATTTAAACCATTTTACGTTTCTGCTTTATTTTTCTGCTTTACGTCAATGTGGAGCAGGACCCTTAGAGTCATTCTGTTGCACAATTTAAGGCCATTATCCCAATCTCAGTAAAGAGTTGGACTCTTAACTAAACTGTTAGGGAAGGGAGTGGTTGTGAAGATCGTTTATAAGTAGTCCAAGTCGCCCTCCTGATCTGAATCGAAAAACAGTATCTTATGGTCCCCATCCAATTGCTTAACCCACATGTAGTGGCTGATACGATGCATCCTGGAATGCAGTGTAGTTTTACAGAGGCCCTCTTGTAGAGTTTTTTGAAAGCCCACTAGAATGTTCTCACCAACGTCATTCAGATGAAGAACTTAAAGTGCATGATGGGAGAGGTGAAGAGTGACATTCTGTCAAAGTAAATTCCCCCGTAGAGCTCGTTGGGAGATAGCATAAGTATAGAGATAAAAGTAATTCTGTTAAAGAAACTAACCTGTAAAGAACGTTGGGAGAAATAAAGAGTAACATTCCGTTGAATCCTCTCGTAGAGCACGTTCAAAAATAACAGAATCATGGTGACAATCATTATGCTGTTAAGTAATCAGCTTTAACAGCGATCCAGAATGCTCTGTACGTGCGGTTGAGTTACAAGTCTGCAGTAAAAATTTAGTATCACGGTTCTAGTAGGATAACAAGCACAGTGGAAATTCTGTCACAAGAATTTCTTTTCTAAGCTATAGTACAACTCTTGGAATTAATTTTACCGTTGATGTACAATCTTCAATTTAATCTTCAATTTACTGTAACAAGAAAATTTAACTTATAATTTGTATCACCATACTTTATCGAAATTACGTGCATTTTAAAATTGTTTTGTCAAACATAAATTCTATGTCATTTATACATATACAGCTCAAAGTTAAATAAAGAGGTTAGCAATCACTTCCAAATTCTTATTGCAAAAGCTAAAAAAAAAAAAAAAATCTTTTTTTTAATCCAAAAATTCAAGTGCCCGCAAATATAATAAGCGCATAATTTTAGTCTAGTATGCCTTCTTTAAGTCTGTACGTTTCTCAGATAAATAATTTAATTGGTTTTAAGCAATGTTTTATTTTTCAAAAATATCAAAATTAAATGTCTGTGAGTATATAATTGCACCCTGCAATCCTCAAGGTTCATCGTTTTTATTACGTTATGATTAATTATGGTTAGAGCTTGAAAATTAATTGCGACGGACAATTAAGCAATTACTTAGTTGATGAAGATGAAGTTAGCTCAAAATATGAAACATTTAACCAGCGAATAAATTTAATTTACCCGAGCTATTAAAGTTGAAATATGACTTGTAGTAATTTAAAGGTATTAAAGTTAAAACTATCTAACATTTCAATAAAGTTAGAGCAAAAAACGGCACTCGGTTCAGATGTGATAAAAGAAAATTATTTTTAGAACATCGATAACTACCTTCTTCTGCCATAAATAAAATAAACATTCCCTGGGAAAGAAAATGAAACTACATAAATATTAAAGCATCGGAATACTGTTTGCATTTCTTGTTCCATTAACATAATATTTCTAGACAAATGAGAAAAAAAAAGACTGCTTCTTTCTTTTCCATACTCGTTTTGTTTGAGACTAACTCAAATAAAAAACTTTCTTGCAGTTTGTTGTTCGAAATTAATTTTGGAAAGAAGTTATTCTTTATAATGATATTCTAATGACATGCAGATTAGCATAAGGATATATGTTTTTCAAATGCATCTTAATCTAGCAGATATGCGTGCTATTTATCTAGGCAAAATTCTTAAAATTGAAACATCGATAAATGTATGCAGTTTTTTGAAAAAATATATTCCTTTTTAGCTGAAATAAGACTAAGATTGCGTAACTGTTTTACAGAAAAACAGAAGTTTTGCTCCGTTATTGTTAGAAATAATGATTGAAACGTATTTCATCCATATATCGCTAATTTTAAAATTACAATGAGAACATTGTGCTGACAAATTTAGTTAAACGTAGTCTGCGATTATACATACATTAATGCATTTTGCAAAGCCATACTCCTTTTAAATTGGCCATGGGTCGCTTTTTTTATCAGAATTTTCGATAGATTTTTGTAACATGACATCTATTTCAATTTAATAGATCATATATAAATAAGACAAGGTGTTTCCGTAATTTCCATATTTGACTAGGTCGTTGGGGAAAATTTTGACTTTGAAAAGTAACTACTTTTTAGGAGAGTCACAATAAAAAGCTTAGGCAGATTAACCACGTTTCAGAGAGCAACATCTGTACCTCAGAACCAGAACGACGTAAGTCCACAAATGGCGATTTTCACTTTATTACTGCATATTATGTAGAATCCTTTTCTGCATCGACCCATTAAGACAGTATTCTATAAAACAAATTCCTTCACAATTATTTAGCAGTATTAAAAGAGCGCGAGTCCCATCCTTTGCATGCATCCGACATCGACAATCGTATTTCCCTTCTCCTGAAAAGTTACAAAAATGGACTTACGTTAGTCTGTTTCTGAGGTACAGATATGTGATTCTTCCCCTGTTTCTTAATGTTTTTAGGTTAAATCAAAACACTCAAATTTATTAGCACATATCTTGTTGTAAGAATTGCAAAATATGTGAAAGGTATATTGCAAATTACAAAAGAGTTTACATGAAATTGCAAATAGTGCAATTTCAACAAGGTTACTAATTTTCAAGCTTGTCCCAAAATGGTAATTTTATTCTTAAATGATGTAATTTAACATCTTCTTCAGGTGATATTTACATTGATTTTGCGAGACCACCAGAATGGAATTGCCCTCAACCAGCAGATCCAGATCAAGTCCAACAGCCGACCCCAAGCACTACAACTACAACTACAAAGAAGCCCACCAAACGTCCCTCAGCGCAGGATCGCACCAGGAAACCAAAGCCAACGTCTGAATCTTCCCGCCGAAAACCACAGCCCATAGGGCCCAGATATGCCAGCAGGGCCTCTGATGTCAGACTCAGTGCTTCGAATGTGAACACGGCATGGAACGTGCCTCCGATTATGTGTCCGGCTGATGGAACTTTCCGTGCACAGATTGGACCAACTGGAGGAAAGAAAGGGTATCAATCGATCACAGGTAAGATGAAAGCGACGTAGTATAAATAAAAAAAAATCAGGAACATTACCAGGAAACCATTGCACAGCTGATGTGATTTTTTTTTTTTTTGCTAATAGCATGTTTGGCAAAAAACAGGAAAGTTCCCCACTAAAAGTCAGTAGCCTTTTGAAAATGAACCTGTAATAGAATCCCAATGGAATTCACAAATCTTCCCAATAAAAGCCAGTCACGTTTCTGGAGTGGTTCAGAATCCGTTCTTAAAATGCATTTTTTAATCTTTATAGCAAGGAATACTTCTTATTTACATGAACGTTTCTGAAGCATGTAGAAAACGTAGCCGGAGCTAAAATGTAACTCAAGTAATAAGTGAATTCAGAAAACCTCTTGTAAATATACTTGTTTTTCCACAGAAAATTGAAAGAAACCCGTAAAAACTTAAAAATTCGATGCAAATCTTCCTTCTATGGAGTTCAGAAATTATCCCAATAAAAACCAGTCATGTTCGTAAAATAAATCAGGACTCTTCCAAAATATGTACTGCTTTTATAGTAATAGCAAACGTACCTTCCAGATTTACGGTGATTGTTTCCGAAGCATTTAGAAAGAGTAGCAGGAGCTAAAATATACCACAAATGATGGCTGAATTCCGGAAATTTATTAGAAAGTTGCTTTGTTTTTCACAGGAAACTGATGGAACCCTGTAAATGCTTAAAACATCACTTTAAATAAGCTTCTCCGTTGCTGAATTATGGCAGTGTAATATTATAATGTTGCGCACTAAAAAAAAAACAGTGTAACAAATAAATATGTTGTGGGGTACAAAGAGCTCTTGAGTAACTCTTTCCTTTGATCGAAAAGTTATTAGAATAACACTTTAAGAGGTAGCCAGAAAGAAACACATTCGGAATGCCACGTAATTACCTTTGCTTGGTGAAGTGAAAATACCTTTCATGTTCTACAATGATCATGAACTAAACCAAGAGATTGAGAGATTTAAAAAACAAAGAAAAAAATAATGTAAAGCGTTTTTCTATCATATTCGCTTAAACATACACCAAGACAAAAAAGGATATCCAAATTTTCTCGAACAATTTCTTTAGCAATAGAGGTCAAGTAAAATTTTAAAAAAATAAATAAATGATCTTGCTTCTAATAATTTGCAAGTTTACTGATTAACAAGCGCCGTCAAAAGTTTAACCATTCTTTTTATTTTTACGGGATGTATTCTTTAAGACTATACCACTGGAAATATTTACAAATATCACTTTTCATTTAAAGGAACTAAATTTGAATTTTTTTTTTTCATTTTCACATTATTACTAAAACTATTTCTTAAATTTATCTACATTAGTCGAAAAAGTTTATTAAGTATGACTAGAAATTAGAGAAAATATTGCTATATGACAGTGAATTCGTGAAAGGCACATTTTATTTTTTGAATATTGTACTATATAATTTGCTAAAATAAAACAGATAATTTACATAAAGTTGCAACAGTCATCTTCCTGGTGGAACTTGCACTATGCCGTTTGGTAATTCGCAATATAAAAAATACCTTATTTCAATGTATGCATCAATTTAACACAAAGTTAGCAGTAAAAATATCAGAAAAAATATAGCTTCATTTTATAATGCGAGTTATTTGCTAGTTACTGAAAGGTTTCGGAATTGATAGATGACACCTGTGAAATTACGTAAAAGAGGCACTATACTACCCCACATATTCTAAATCACGATGATTTTCAAGATACTAAATCTAAATATTTCTGCCTTTCAGGTAATCAAATTTAAAGTATTCTGAGCAAAATAATATTTTTAAAAGGGCTGCAAAAGATTTTGTTCACGTAAGGTACCCTTAATGTTTAACCTAATATTCTCATATAATGTAGAAATGCTAGCGCCTTCGAAAACGTTTTTTTCTAAAGTTAAAATCTCAGATTTCGAGTTTTGAATATTTGATTTAAGAAATATTTATCGCATGTTTTTGTGTTGATTTCAGGAGACGTTGGATGGGGTATTGCTTGGTACATTAATGGAGTGTTGATACCAGAAATCACAGTGGAAAGGGGAAAAACTTACACATTTATAGTCGAAGGTGGAAATGATCCAGAAAATCAAGCTAAGAGCCACCCCCTTTATATCACTGATGATCCAGAGGGAGGATTTGAATACAAAACTGCTGCAGAAAGAAAAGTAAGAGTTAAATTTATTATATGCTTTTAAGAAAATAAAAAGCTCGTTTTCGTTCTCTAAACTTAAGGTAGAAAAAGTTGGGCAAATTTAAATAGTTGGGCAAAGTGAAATGGAAGAATATTTTACAGCTTGTAGAGCCACCTATCCAGCAATAGTTTATGTATATTTTTAAGCGTGTATTTCATTCCAGTCAAAAAATAAATAGCTCAAAAATTTAATATATATATTACTGCAAATAATTTTCAAAATTTGGTAAACATATTGTAACATTTTGTGGATCATCAACACTAGTTTTTGTTATCTATAATAAAGTGATGATTTTGTTAATTGACATTTCAATTGATAATGAGTTATACTAATGTTATTAAAAAATAAACTTCAGTAATACTATTTTTAATGCATACTTTAAACTACTTAAGCAATATAATTATCTTTTGAATTCATTCACAGATAATAACTAAAAAAATTTTTCTCAAATTGTGTGTGATTAGAAAGATTTAAGAATGAAAAAAAAATAAATTTAAAGGTATAAAGAAAAATAACCTATTTATTGAAGTAGTCAAGTTAGTAGTGATAAAATTTCAATTTAACTCCATGGAAAAGATCTTCACAGATTTTAACAAACCGGAAATTTGGAAATTTTCAGCACTATGACCACTTTTAAGCACTTTAAACATCCAATTTATTTAAGTTTGCATAGCTGCGAGCATAACTGAATAGTTTTAATCCTCCAGATTTCCATAATTTTAGAAACAAGGTGAGTTAATCCCACTTAGCCGAACTTAAAAAGGAGGGGAACCACCCCGTCAGCTACTTTGATCGTGAACAGATTCGCCTCGCTCCGTTAATCAAAGAGTAAACTTAATCTCTCTCTTTTAATGAGTTGAGAAGAGAGTTGCTGATCTGTGAACTTCAACTTAGCATATTTACTTCTTTATACAAGTTGCGATGGAAAGTCATTTATGCTTGACTCTGCTGCTTTTGATTCTTTCAGAAAGTCAAAGTGTATGCCGGTGTTTCGAAGGACAGAAGAGGAACTTATTCGGCTACTGCAAGTGAGTGAATTTAAAGAGTTATCTGTGTGTGTGATTATTAGTATGCCTATATTTTTAGTGGGCAATTGGAATTTGAAAAACGTTTTTTCTTGTTTCCATGTTCATGTGTTGTTAATGCTATTTCAGATCTCGGACAGTTAAAAAGCATCGTATTGCGTTGCATTTGAAAATGTCATTCTCTGTTTACCATACTTTCATAGTTGCAAGAACGTTTCTAAAACATTGTGATATTTACTTTCGGAAGTGTTATTTTTAGGGCGCATAGATAAGTACACTTATTCATATTTTTGCGGTATAAAAAACTGTAATTTAATGATCCAACAATACGATTTATTTATAGTAGGGGAAGGATGGGCATAGTGGCCACCCTAAGGAACATCTATTTTTTTCCACCCCTAAACTTTATTGAAACATTTTATAAATTCCTTCAACATTAGGCCTGGTTAAAAAATATAAACAACTAGATTTTTAAACTTTCTTTGTACAAAATTTTTACTTTACCAAAAGCTGTCAAAGTGGCCACTTTGCCCCACTAGGTAGGGCAAAGTGGTCACTGCCTAAATAGATTTAGATAGTATGGAAAGAATGAAACGCATTTAGTTTCAGAACTCAGAACAATTGTTTAGGGTTTTAAACAAAAATAGGCATTACTAGAAGTATGTGAAGTTATAAAATCACTGGTATTTACATAAATCACAAATAAACTCATCGTCCTTCTCTTCGGCTCCTGTGCAGGCTTCGTGAGCCCATTTGAGGCACCCAGAACATCTAATCCAGCCTTCGTTGTCCTTAGATTTTGAGTAATAATCATCACAGAAAAAAACAATCGACGTTTCGAATCGAACAATCGAAGTGGCCACGGCTGTGGCCACTTTGCCCTCTAGCGCGACATTTTCGAAAGAACAATATTTCACGTACAACCCGTTGTTGTATCTACTGTTGAGACATATGAATTCAGAGCTAGAAACATGGTGTTTTGCACCATTGATGTAAAATTTACTTCACCTAGTCCTACAATAAACTAAAGCGAAACATGTGATGTACTTATATAACATCAGAGGGTCGAAAAAGTGAAAAATTTGCGATATCTCCGTGAGTTTGCGCCTGAGCGGCTATAACACAAGAACAACGGCTGCCTGGCGAGTAAAGGCCGATTCAGACTGCGAGCGACGCGAACGAACGAAGCGTTTTTCGCTCACAGGTCAAAAATTCCGATCATTCATACTAGATGCGGGCGAAAGGCACGTGATGGTATTCACCCACTAAGGATAAAGCGCGCGCAACTTGCGAGAGCCAATGAAATCGGATGTGCACGCGCTCAAAACAGAGCAAAGATGGCGCCTTCTCTCTGACTGGCTGTAGCTCTCGTTACCCAATTTCGCTCGCGAAAATATCTAGCATGCTAGATCGCTCGCGACAGGCGAATATTCGCCGCGTTGTCATGGGAACGCATTCCCGAAACCGGTTTCGTGGGGAAAAGTTCGCTTCGCGCACGCGATTCGCTCGCAATCTGAATGGCGCTTAAATGAGTCTATTGCCGCTAGGCTGCAGAACTATATAGGGAGGAAAAATTCAAGGGGCCACTTTGCCCGCAGTGGCCACTATGCCCACCCTTCCCCTACTTTCAGGAAGTCTGATAGAGAGTCAACATCTAGTTTTTTTAATTTATTTTTAAAAACTTTTTTTTCATTTCTCATGTGTTTTTTATTTCTAAATATAGCTTTCTTAAAATAAATTCTTTTATTCCAGTGGGCCGTTTGTGCGAATATAAATTACCAAGTGATGTTTCTTCAGATGATTTTGACACTTTTGATGAATTCCAAGAAAGCCTGGAGTTGAAATGTGAAAGAGGAAAAGCAGGCAGATTGACATTTAAGCCAGACAAGGACACTCCAGACTTGTTGTATTACCAGGTATGCAAAAAGCTTCTGTGCCGTAAGTTAATTAATATTGCTTAGGCTACTAGTGTGCAAATTTGAAAAGGAATCTAATTTCTTCAATTTACAAACTATATTAGTATAAAATCACGCTTCAATTTTTTTCTCGAATTTTGGGTCTAATGAATTATTTTGGCTATTACTAATCAATCGGAGAAAATGTTAAAAATAACTTAGAAAAAAGCATTTGCAAATTTCATACATGAACTTTAAGAAAAACAAGAAGTTCTGTCAAGAACTAAACGAGCCTACTTTCCCGTACATCGACATCGGCATTCTCGCATCTGATGACTATTCTCTTGATTATCTGAGACTAAAAATTATGTCAAACATACCTTTTTAGCACTTAGAGCTGATTTCGAAAAGCAAAATATACCCCTCTCATCAGATGAAATAGACACGTAAAAAGTAATTAACGAATAAATAAAGTTTTGTCGCACCTTTTAAAGAGTAACTGTTACAGTTCCTCCGTAGAAAAATCCTCCATCGTTTTCAAAAAAAAAAAAAATCATAATAAAATAAATAAATAAATAAATAAATAAAAGTACAAAGAGCATCAACACACATTTTATCAAAGAAAGAAAAAAAAAGAAAAAAAAACTCGTCCGTTAATAAAATGTCTCGAATTTCACTTTTAATCCGTTGCCAGTTGTTAAATATAAATAAAGAATAAAATGTTCTCGTGAATGAAAAATTTTTGTTACAAAAAAAATCGTCTGCCAAAATAATAATAATAATAATAATAATAATATAAATAAAATAAAACAAATGAATAAATAAACAAAAAATCGTCTGCACAGTCAGTCATTTTTTTTCTGAGCCTGCATTTCCGCCATGTTTGCGGAGTCGGAGTCGGAATCAGAGTCCTCACAGAAGATTACTCAGAAAAGTACTTTACAAACATTATTTATCAAAACCATTTTCTTACAAAGTTAGTTTGAAGGAAATCCGACTTTAAGTTCAGGATCAACATTCAACTTAAATTCCCCGTATGCGCTAATGTTAAATTTTTTTCTGAACGGTTCAATATTGAACGAAAAATGGTTCAAATCAAAAAGCGAAATATGGGAATGAACCTCTCCGAGATCTTTCAAACAAAAAAAAGTTTATTCCATTCGGACGGTTCACTCAAAAGTTATTAGGTGGGGAAAGGTTGCTTGAACGGTTCAATGTTGAACGAAAAAATGCTCAAATGGAAAATTTAAATACGGTAATGAAGTATCCTTGCTGAGATCCTTCGAACAAAAAAAAAGTTTATTTAAATCGGACTGTTCACTCAAAAGTTATTAGGGGTGACAGCTTGATTGAGCGGTTCAATGTTGAACGAAAAATTGTTCAAATCAGAAATGTAAATACGGGAATGAAGTATCCTTGATAAGATCTTTCTAACAAAAAAAAGTTTGTTCAAATCGGATTGTTCACTCAAAAGTTAGCATCGCGGGACAGGTTGTTTGAACGGTTCAAAGTTGAACCAAAAATTGTTCAAATCGAAAAATCAAATATGGGAATGAGCTGTACTCGCCGAGATCTTTCCAACAAAAAAAAGTTTGTCCAAATCGGAATGTTCATTCAAAAGCTATTAGGGGGGGGGGGGACAGACAGACAGACCGACCGACCGACACACAAATTCCCCATCTCAATACCCTACTTTCAAATTTTTAATTTTTCGATATTCATTTTACCTTTTTATTTTTTTAACTTGGCGATATTTTTGGGACTTGGCGATATTTTTTTAACGGCGATATTTTTTGGACTTGGCGATTTTTTTAGATGCATTAAGCTACATTTAATACTTTTTTCGTTTTTCTTTTATTTTTAACGGGAAAGTAGGCTAAAAAACACACACACACACACATTATAGACAAATATTACGGCTGAGCTCATATGTTGTGAACAATTGTATACTGCATAAAATTCGAAAATTATCTAAGAATTAGTTGAAAATTTCATGTCGACTGAAACCAATATTTTTAATTGATTTGTTTATAGGTATGGTTTAATACATGTAATTTTCCCTTTGACTATGAATATGGTCTTTATGAGCTGTCATTAGGTTTCAAATTTATTTCTGCTCAGATAATCTTTTTTTTTTCTACCAGACCCGTAAATGGGTTGTCAATAAGTATTTTGAGAACACCATAGTAAACAGGAAAAATAATGAAAAATGAAAACACAGTATTTAGTCACAGTGAATTTTTGAAAGGTTGTTTAACAGAAAGGCCGAAAATCCTGCTGAATTATTCGCTGCACTGCTGTAGTGCATCATACTGTTTCCATAATACGACATTTGAGCTAGTTTCAGTATAGAATGACACAGCGGTCAGGAGTAATATTCCATTGATTAAGATATAATTGTAGTTCCACTTCGGGTGGTGTAAATGTGTTGACATTACTGAAATACCTTCCCTAATGTCCACGACCCTGTCTTATTAAAGTGCTTTGGGGATATATGTCAAGTGTTTTTGGCTGAGAGTGGTTAGCTTTCTCAACTAGTTTTCTACGTTGGCTAGAAGATGACAGGTGAACGCATGAGACCACACTGTCGGATATATTTGCATTTTTGAATTCAAAATCTTGCAGCTTTCATTGTACCAATATTTACATTTAGCACGGCTCTTTTGTGCGTACTTTTAGTCATGAGTTTGGCTTCTTGAATACAATAAATATTTTATTTAATTAATCTAATTAGATGCTATAATTGTTAATTATTGCTTTTTTAAAACTCTTTTCTTGTTTGTTATCGTTTTGGCATTCACTTTTAGTTTGTGCGTGTAAAGAAAGATATCTTAGGTCAATGAAATTTGAACTTACGTTTTTCTGAGCTATATAAATTGTTTTTTATTTATTTATTAAAAAAAACTATGTGTTTATTACTTGCATACTATCTACATGTATTTAATGTCCTTTCTAATAAGTAATTGTTATAAACATGTCTATTTAGCATTAGGAAACAATGGAATAACGTTTGAATGCACTTTTATATGAAAGAATTTTAAATTTCTATATACATATATATATTTTTTTTTGTACAAAAAAAAAATAAAAATAAATAAATAAAATAAAATTAAAAAAATAAATAAATTGTCGTAATAAACCTTTTAATTTTGATTTTTATAATATTTAAATTTAAATGTGACAATTATTCACACCAAATAATTTAAACATTTTCAGTGCTATACTCATCGCCACTTGGGCTGGAAAATACACGTTGTAGATTCCTGCACGGACAATAAAGGTCTCCGCCATGAAGCTAGTATCCAGCACGTCAGAAACGTCACTTACAATTTCTTCACCGATGACTTTAAACGAGAAGGGGAGAAGGAGTCAGCAACAGATGAAGACTCGCATGAAGATTATCGTCGTCCTGATAAAACTAATTTTAACTCATACAGTAAAAAGAAAGAAGTGAACGATTATGATAAAGAAGTAGTTACAGAAGATCCTGAGGACAGGAAGCGGTTATATTATCGGCCGTCTACTTCTTATTACAGTTCACAGAAATACTACTACCCTTCATCAACAAAGTCTCCACCCAGCAGCTTATACTATAAGCCATCAACAAGTACCAGTAGAAACTATTACTATTCTACAGCTGACCCTAAAAGTTTTTACTATAAAACTAGCACTACCACTCGTCCACCCACTACTAGAACAACCACGAAGAAACCAACACCAACAATGGAATCATTTAAAATGCGAGATGTTGTTGACATAAATAAGAAAAAAGTTAATTATTACATAAACACACCTCCAACCCAAAAGCCAACAAGTGGTATTCAGACAATTATACTGAATCCGGGGCAACCGGGGAATCTGAAGTTGAGAGTGTTTATAAGCACCCCATCGCCACAACAAACACAACCTTCGTACACATATGTGAAGGGGCGATCGCAGTGGTGGAACCAGCCTACTCAGAGCAGTGCATCACACCAGAAAGCAATCAATTCACTTAGAAATCAGCTATCTGTGATTCAGAATACGCAACAAGGACCTTCGCCTGCTATAAGTAATCCATCTCATGCAAGACAGCCTTTTAATACACATTACGAAAAAAGCTTTATACCAGTTGTCATAAAGCACAACAGCACATTTGATTCTGTTGTGTCAAGAGCTCCTTCGCATAATCCACATTTTCACCAACATGTGAATCCACCAACTCAGATCCTGGCATTATCGACAACAAACCACAATGGGAAAAGTATTGTTCCGGTTTTAATAAGAGCAAAAGAGACCATCAAGCGGACAAGCACTGACACTAATAGAAACAGAGGCATTCAAACTCCACTTGGTAACCTTCCTTATCCCAATTCACCTACAAAGAAGAAACCTCTTCCAGAGGATTCTGCAAAACCTGGTGATCCATCTTATCTTCCTCTTCTTGTTCCTCAGAAGCCATCCAATAAATCATCAATTGCTGCTAAAAAGAAGAGCACAGCTCCATTGATACCATTAGTTATACCAGAAAAGAAAGAGGATAATTTATACATCTTGCACCAAATGCTGTCGCTATTAAATGAAAATCCCCAAAGCATCGCCGCTCGTGGGATAAAGATTGTTGGTTCGTCTGACAAGAACGTACGCACTAGGGTGATCAGAAGTGCTGATCATAATCATAAACATTCAATGGCAGGCCATGAACACGGAGATCATGATCATAATCATGAAGGGCATGAAATGCATCATAAAGATCATTCAGAGAAATCAAGTGCGCCTAAGTACTCTTTGAGCAGATTTTTATTCCTGAGTGCAATACTTTTTATCAGGTACTTCAAGAGAATGCTTTTTTAAGAAGGGGAGAACGTAATTTTTTCGTTCACCAGCCAAAAGTCATTAATTTAAATCATGTATATTGTATTATATTTTCTAGTATTTTATTATTTACTGATGTCTTTAAAACTGATTATCATTCGTGTGTGAATACTGATAAACGCTCAGGATCAAATACCACAAAAAATACATAGTACTCAGAAACGAATTTTCATTTTCTTCACAATCATTTGATATGATATCTTCTTAGTACTAAGAAATCATCTCTTTTATTAACATACATCAGTTCTACTGCACATTTTATTTCACGTTCCATTTTTTGTATGTGTCAGAAACAATAAAAATATTTTTTACATACCTTGGTATTTATTTCTGTTTGTTTATTGCGATTGCATATTGGTTTCTCACTACTTGATAGATGAAGTAGATTAATTTAATATGATGAATGGCTTAATAAAGTTAGTTGTTGTTTATTTATTATTATTATTATGATAAAAATAGGAACTTTTGATGACGAATATTGAACATTTTTTGAATCAGTTGAATTAAAAAAAAAAAAAAATGCTCCAAACACAATTTCGTTCTGTGATTATTTGTCAGGATGCACAGATAAGCAAATTGGCCGCATACCGATTTCTGATTAATCGGCTGTTAATAATGGACCGATTAATCGGCTGAGCCTATTTGTGATAAAGATGATTGTTTTCAATGCTGCCAATTTTAACATCACTGTTTTTTTTTTTTTTCATTCTTTTACAATTCCGGTTTTAGAAATAGTAATTTACTTCTGAGAGAAGATTTTTCCCAAATAATTTCAAAACTCTATCCAATTTCTAAGAACCAATTTTCATATTTTTTTCAATAATGTTACATTAACACATTGTTAATTATTTTAACTAGACATGAAAACTCAAAACAAGAAATTAGGGGAGGTTGTGCTGACTATTTTGAATTAAGAGTGCTTTTAATTAAAATTTTCCCATTATTAGTAGCCATTTATTTAAGACTTTTATTTTTTGTGAAAATTAGAGGTTATTTAAAAGCACTGTATTAAGGAGCAAAGTATCGACACCTGAAGAATGTTGCAATATTGTCTATGTGCATATTTATTCAAAATAGGAACAATAATTTATTAAAACCTCCATATCAACTGTGAGGAGTATTATTACTGTTAATAAAATTATTCATCACAGTTTCTTAGCGAAGGTATACTTTAAAACTAGTATTAAAAAATATTTTTCTCACCGATTAATTGGTACGATCTTACCTATTATTGATAAATCGGCAAAGTAGCTGATTATGGCCGATCGATCGGTACTGCCGATTAATCAGCAAATCCGAAATTATTTGTAATGAAAATGTTTAAATTGCAGCAGTAGCTGCATTTAGTCGACGAACAGATTAAATTGACAATCTTCACGTTCTTTAGTACAACACTATTCTCTCCAACTTTGATTTAGTCGCTTGACAGTGACTGCTGAAAGAGGTAAAACCAAGACCCACCCACTTTGAATATAGCCTGTAAAATTAGACATCTGTCTTGACCGTACACATTTTAATGTGTTACCTCTTTCGCAATTGGTTAAATTTTATGAGGTATTCAAGCCCTGCATGGAGACGTATTCAGACTCTAGATTCACTACCATACTTGTGAATTCCGTTCTTCAATTTTCCTCTGCGTATCGTCCGGTCGTGAAAATTCACGTTTCTGAAAAAAGGTGGTGTCAAGTGTCATCTCTCCACAGCTAGACTTTACCTATGTTGGTCCTGATTTAATAAAAAAGTCTTCCAGAAAAAATTCTTCGTTTTTATTTTGATGATCTTATAAAATAGTTTTTGCACAACTTACTTGCAATTATTTTATTTTATAGTTGTCAGTTTTCATTTTTCGCTCTGAGCAGGTCAAAAAAAAAAAATTACTACTCGTATTTATTTTTGAAAGGTCACAAAGTTCTCAGAGAGTAAAGTGTAGATTATGTAGATTTTCTGTAATACATTCAAAAAAGCATTGTTTAGAGAATTCTTTACCGCAACGTAACACAAAAGAAAAGATTAAACTTTTAACGTTAAATTTTTAATTCTGATGAATGAAACACTCATCGTTTCCAATTAATCTATATTTATTAGTTTATTTAAAAAAAACTTGTAATTCAAAATTAAGTTCGTCGACACTGGAAATATTGATAATCTAAATAAAAAATTTGTCTTAATTTCCTGTTTAACGCGACCAAAGAGATAGCCTCATTAAAATAAGTGAAAAATGAAGAGTGCTTGAAATTATCATTCATTTCTTTTCAACTTCTAATACTTCACAAGAAAAATAATAAATTATTTTAAATTATCAGTTTCATAAAAATTTTACTTTGTTTAACTAATTCTTTGATTGCGGGAAAAATATATTGCACATATTGAAAAGGAAAATCATCAGTGAATCGGATAAAAACTTTCAAAAGGGGAACTCGGCGTGATGTTTCTATGGTAACACAATCAGATAAATAGCGACTTTTGAAATAGTCAGACGATAAGAAAAAGTTAATTTGATTTCTAAAGATTTGGAATTCTATAAATATAATTTGCAAAGTTAAAAAAACTTATATTTTATGTTTCTTTTGGTAAAGCATTAATTAACACAGAAGCATTGAGTATGCACTGCAAACTGAAAGGTAAGTATTTTGAAAGTATAAGTCAAAATTTATAAAGTTATAAAATTTTTCTTTTAAATTTTCACATTGCTGTAATTATCGAAGTAGAATATTTCCAATCAGTTTTTATGTCATAATTATGGCTTTGAATTTACTGGTTGCTGTACTTTTATACATTGCGGTTTCTTTTCTTTTACTTGTTAATAATTCTATTGAGAGTCGTCAAATTACATGTGCATTTACCATTTGTGGTAAGTAATGAGCTAAACAACTTGCGGAGAACTAAATTTTTATTTCTGAGTTCGAATTAGTCAAAAAACTTTCAACGTTAGAAATATAATTATCAAATGGCGTTACTTAAGTATTCTTGTTTTCTAATTAGTTATAAAGTTAAATTGTGTGATTTTTGTTGTTTAACAGCATTTTTGTTGATACAATTCTAATGAATTAACTATGCAAGATGATTCAAAACTTTAATATATTCAATTTTCATTTACTAAAACTTTTAAGTAAAATATAAAAGAACTATATACACATTTTAAATTACCAATACAGAGCCATTAACGAATTTTAACGTACACGGAGCATTTTTCAGTGATTTACGTATAATAAAGCTTCATTTTTAATTGGCAATACTGTACTATTGGTGACAGCACATGTACGAAATGGATAAAGAGCGGAAAAAAAACCCGGAACGTTCCCGTTAAGTAACGGGCAGCTGATGTGCATAATTTCTGCCAGTTAAATCTCTGGAAAAAAGCAAGCAACTTTCCAGCGAAATTCAATATCCTTCTTATCTTTAAAATACAAGTCGGTCAAGTTATGGTAATAATTCAGGAAAAAAAAACTTAGGTTTCTGGTAACAGTTCGGCACCTTCCTGTTTTCCCAGATATTCCCCCGAAGAGATTTAGCTGATATCACCAGAGCTAAGGTAGCAATTGCAAGCAAATTGCTGAACAGCCTTTTTGCTTGCAAAGCTACAGTATCCAGAGATTGCAATGTGCTTATTTGGGAACAAGTCCTTTAGACAGGCCGTAGTTGAGCTGGAGGTGAAACACTGAACAAAGACGTCGGATATATCGTACAACTGGTAGCTAAAAATATTTTTCCCAAGAGGGAAAAGTCCGCATTCTTGCAACTTCTATCAATTGTTTGCAAATAAACTTGCGGAACGTTTCCCAGTAATGATCTGTAGTGTTTTTTTTTAATTGAATAATGAAAGAAATTGCGAACGATTTCGATATGCTACGGACTAAATTTCTTTTAAGGTCAAAATACAGCAGTTAGCAATCTTGATTGTCATAGAAATTACTTAGTAATTTAATTTGCAGTTAGGATTAACTACAGTTTTAACTAAATGCTTTTTAAGAGTAAGTCATAAAAAAACCAAGTTTCTTTCCAAAAAATGCTGCATTAGCTTTACTTTCTCTTTCCTTTTCTTTTTTTCCTCGTTTGCAGAAAAAAAACTTAGTGGAAAAAACAACTCATTATAGGTCAAATGATCAACGTCGAGTTCAGAGTTCAGAGCTTATTTTTGAGTAAAATAGTAGTGTGTGTTAATTTACCCATTTTAACTGATTTTACTTGACTTAATTTTTTCTTAAAATCAATTAAAATAGTCTATAGAAATTGCAAAGTACAGTCGAGCCCGCTTAATGGAATAGCCAATTTGTCACGGAAAATTATTCTAATAAGCGGGATATTCCATTATCCGGGATTCCATCCTACACGACGTTCCAACTTGCATTTAAACCAAGGAAGCATTTAAATTTGCCTTAAAGTATATTCATCAACAAGTATATAACGATTAACTTTAGACATATTAATTAATGGTAATTTAAATATATTAATTAATAATACTTTAAACATATTAAAATTTAGACATTCAATTAAAAATGACCCTATTAAATGACCAGGAACGTTACAAGTCCGTTTCTCAGCAAACCAGCGAAGGAAAGCAGCATCTTCAACTTCTGATTCTTTACCTGTGTATTTTCTCTTTTGATTAAGGTTTTTGTTTAATTTCCAGTCATTTAGAATTTTTTCAGGCCCGTCATTTAGGGGGGGCAGGGGGGCTCAATTGCCCCCCCCCTGGCTTTGAGAAATCAATGTATTTACATATAAGTGGGCGTGGTTTTTAATGTTTTCCGATGAAATTGTATTGTGTTTGGACCCTTTGCCCCCCCCCCCCCTGGAAAAACTTGAAATGACGTCCCTGGATTATAGCATTTGAATATATTCAATAAAATTCACTTTTTCTTTCAAAGTAAGATCTTTTCGCTTAGAAGACATTATGAAGAGACAAGCACATGCACAGCAAAATTGGAAAATGATTTCAGAACATCAAAGTAGACTCATCGTTGCGCTTCTCGGAAGAGATTCGTCACAGCCTCGTCTTCTTCCCCGGTCCTTTACACCTGTTGGTTTGCCCATTACTCCTTTATTCTCTTATCTCTCCTTTGAGTCCCTAGAGGTAAAGCTTATGCGAAACTTATTGTTCATTCTCTGAAGCATTATCTTTGTCATGTATTACAGAATTCTAGGAATCAAATCGATAAAATAAACAAAAAGAAATATTCTCTAGTTACTCTCCCCAGCTTCTTAGTTTACTCTCACCGCCATACAATTATTTTTGAAACTATTTAAGGAAATGCTTTTGATAAAAAAGAAAAAAAAAATGAAATGAACTTTAAAGGAGTCATGTATGAAATGTCATTACTTTTGTATTTTTTTCAAAAGCAAAATCTTTAAGGATACAATGTCATAGAACAATAATGCCAAATGTTTTTAAAGAAGTCTTTTCAAAATGGAATAAAGAATTACTCGAACACATCTAAACAAATGAGAAGTTTATAATGAATATAAAATTGTTGACCAGTTGCTGACGACCAAGTTATTTTTAGTCATTGTGACAGTCAAATTTCTAAAAACTTCTAAACTACTTCCAAAGACTCTAAAAGCTTTAAACCAGTTATAATTAGGTTGCTTAATTAAAAAAAATCTAATCAAGCATTTTTAGTTACCGCAAACTATGTCATAGTGCTGAAAACTTTTTTTTTTTTTTTTTTGCTAAAAAATCAATATCATAGAAATGGGGAAAACTTTCCTCTTTGGGAGCGGCCTGTAATTCGCTGGCTTAGGTATGACGTCATAGTAAAGAAGTCATGCGTCAGTCCATCAAACTTACGGCTAAATTCGCAAGATAAAAGAGATAAAATCCCAGCTGGCATTTAGATGAAAAGAGAAAAAAAATCATCTAAAAATATAATACAAAGAGTTATTCTATGTCGATTGTGAAATTGTTTTTGAAGTGAACTAAAAATGAAATGAAAACACAATGCAATGAATGCACAATGAAAATAGGAATCTCTAGATGTCAAGAACGCACATATAGCATCTGATTTTAGCAAGTTGATTTATTTCAGTACAATAACTTACAACTTCATGTACTGGTAACACAACTCCTAGTAACCCTGAAAAACATGCATGATGTATTTCTTGTGTAAAATACTATTTGGCTCATAAATATTAAGTAATATAAACAGGAAAACTGTACTTAACATTCACTAAGCTATTGAAATGAAAAATAGTCTAAGTGCATATCTATATATATATATCTATATCTATATATATATATATATATATATATATATATATATATATATATATATATATAATATATATATATATATATATATATATATATATATATATTATATATATATATATATATATATATATATATATATATATATATATATATATTGTTTTTTTAAAATATGGAGTAAAACCAAAAGATGAAGAAGGAGAAGGATGTACCTAAAACCGTTTCCTTTCTCTACATGGGGGTCATTCCATTTTAAATCAACAAATTTTCAAAAAAGTTGTTGCATCACCATTTTTGATTTTGATGAAAATTTGCATGTGTATTCCTTTTACTTCCCAGAGCTCAAAATAGTGTTCATTTTATTTTTAAAAAATTTACCCTTTAATATATAGGCCATTTTTGTTGTTGGCAACAGCGAAAATCGGGCGTTTTGATACTTTGTCTTATGAACTATAACTTTTTTTCTATCAAAGATTTTGAGCTTAAATATAGCTCATTGGAAAGCTAAGCAAAAGATCTTTTTATATATGCTATCAATAAATTTCAGATTTAAAAAAAATATTTATTTTTTCAAGGGCAAAGTTCACGACGAAAATGACATTTTTTACTACTTTCGAACATTAAAAAACCCATGAAGGGTTCAAAGTAACAAGCCGATTTTTTCATCATATATTCATAATCATGGTTACTTACTGTATAAAAAAAAATGGCTTGTTACTCCACCCCCTGTATGAGATATGCCCCCCCAAAGTTGTAAATTTTTAAAAAATTCCAATTTTCAACGCTAAAAAAATGCATGTGGGGGGCAAGATAAAAAATTTTTCATTTATGGTATTTTAAGTACTTTTTACCAGCTTTCTAATAAAACAAAAGTTGCTTTGTTATTCAAAGGCGTTTGGCAGATGTAAGGGACTGAACTTTCAAAAAATTGCACAAAAACAACACGATTATTTTCATTTTTTAAATCTTTTTTTTATTTAAATGTAATTATATACCTTATTCTTTGCCTTAAATGCTAAAAAAAGACTAAGAAGAGCAACGAAGAAACATATTTAAAGTTTAATAAGATAATTTAATATTTTTAACACCTGGGAATATAGAATACCACTAAACTTGTCTGATTTTTAAACATCTGATTGCTACCTACAACAGGACTGAGCATTTCTCAACTTGTCCAGGTTTGTTCATACCATGTGGTCATACTTGTTCTGGCTTGCTCTCACATGTGTATCTTAGTTGTCTTTCAAATTCTGAAAGAAGTAGGTTGTTGAGCTAGTGTTTCTGCTGTAAAATCTTGTGAAGCTGATGGGATTTCTTTTCAGTTCAAGTTCATTCATATTCACAGAATGCTTTGTTAAAGGTAAAAGAAGAAATTCTTTAGAATCCTTAAATATAAATTTAAATTTGTCTTTCTACATGTAAACTGTGAATAAGTTATGGATAACCCTAAATGCTCCATAGGAGTTTTTGAGAATGATGATTGTAATATTTTAAGTTACAGTAGGCAGTCTACTGTAAATAGTATTTCTGAGTACAGTGATGATGATAAAACTTTACTGCACCTGAGTACTGGGTGTAAAACTATTGAAACTGTTTGTACCTACCATGCAAAAAAATTTCTTGCCAAGTTTTGCCACCTTTATGGAACTTCTTGCTGGTAGGTACAAACAGTTTCAATAGTTTTACACCTAGTTCTCAGGTGCAGTAAAGTTTTATCATCATCACTGTACTCAGAAATACTATTTACAGTAGACTGCCTACTGTAACTTAAAATATTACAATCATCATTCTCAAAAACTCCTATGGAGCATTTAGGGTTATCCATAACTTATTCACAGTTTACATGTAGAAAGACAAATTTAAATTTATATTCAAGGATTCTAAAGAATTTCTTCTTTTACCTTTAACAAAGCATTCTGTGAATATGAATGAACTTGAACTGAAAAGAAATCCCATCAGCTTCACAAGATTTTATAGCAGAAACACCAGCTCAACAACCTACTTCTTTCAGAATTTGAAAGACAATTAAGATACACATGTGAGAGCAAGCCAGAATAAGTATGACCACATGGTATGAACAAACCTGGACAAGTTGAGAAATGCTCAGTCCAGTTGTAGGTAGCAATCAGATGTTTAAAAATCAGACAAGTTTAGTGGTATTCTATATTCCCAGGTGTTAAAAATATTAAATTATCTTATTAAACTTTAAATATGTTTCTTCATTGCTCTTCTTAGTCTTATTTTAGCATTTAAGGCAAAGAATAAGGTATATAATTACATTTAAATAAAAAAAAGATTTTAAAAACTGAAAATAATCGTGTAGTTTTTGTGCAATTTTTTGAAAGTTCAGTCCCTTATATCTGCCAAACGCCTTTGAATAACAAAGCAACTTTTGTTTTTTTAGAAAGCTGGTAAAAAGTACTTAAAACACCACATATAAAAAAATTTTTATCTTGCCCCCACATGCATTTTTTTAGCGTTGAAAATTGGATTTTTTAAAAAATTTACAACTTTGGGGGGGCATATCTCATAAAGGGGGTGGAGTAACAAGCCAATTTTTTTTATACAGTAAGTAACCATGACTATGAATATATGATGAAAAAATCGGCTTGTTACTTTGAACCCTTCATGGGTTTTTTAATGTTCGAAAGTAGTAAAAAATGTCATTTTCGTCGTGAACTTTGACCTTGAAAAAATAAATATTTTTTTAAAATCTGAAATTTATTGATAGCATATATAAAAAGATCTTTTTCTTAGCTTTCCAATGAGCTATATTTGAGCTCAAAATCTTTGATAGAAAAAAAGTTATAGTTCATAAGACAAAGCATCAAAACTCCCGATTTTCGCTGTTGCCAACAACAAAAATGGCCTATATATCAAAGGGTAATTTTTTTAAAAATAAAATGAACACTATTTTGAGCTCTGGGAAGTAAAAGGAATACACATGCAAATTTTCATCAAAATCAAAAATGGTGATGCGCACCCCATTTGTTGATTTAAAATGGAATGACCCATGGAAAACATTCTTTGCATTAGAGGGAACATTTCTTCGCAATCAATTTTGAACCATATTCAGAGCATAAATAATGTATGAACTTCTAAACCTGGTGAGGATTTCTTTTTACTCATTTTATCGATTTGATTCATTAAATTCTGTTACACAAGACAAAGGAAATATTTTGCAAGAGCACAGACAGAAATAGGTGTTTTTGTTGAATTTAACATGTTTTCGTTCCTTGATTTTGCAGCGTAAACTGCAAGAGAAAAGAAGAACTTAGTAATATTGGTTAAAAATTTGAAGCTCTCTGAGTTAGGTCTACTGTGAATGGTTATTTGTAAACATTTGTTTGTCTATCTGGATAAGAGATAAGATGGGATAAGAGTATGGTTGAAGTTTATGTAGTAAAACAAAATTGAATCCCCTCCCCATCCGGAACTCAATTAACAGCATTGTTTTTACCTATTTACCTAACAGGATATTGCGTTAATTTTTTTTATCTCAATGATATGTTGTTCACTGTAATTTAAGATAAAGCAGCTGCTGTGTTTAGGGTTTTGCGTAGGTACCTGCATTGTGATAAAACCTTGCTAGTAACGAGAATGAAACGATTATATAAGGTTATCCTTGTAAGTTTCTCCAGTCTTGTGCCGCATTTTTATTAGATGTACATATGCTTGCATTCAAACTCAGTGTAAAGTGGAAGTATTTGTCCGGTTCTCAGATGTAACCTTTTCACCATTATTTAATGACCCTAAAAGAAAAGTAAGTTCAATCAAAAGTAACTAATATACACACTCTGTAAATCTTATCATGTATCTAAGCATCATTTAAGAATTAAATTTTAAGGTTGAAATTATAAGAAACCTGTGTCAGAAAGATAAAAAGACATATACATTACTTATTCTCTAAGTTTTTAACTTTGCTGTTTCGGTACTATGTCAAAAATAGACATGGACTCGAATTTGGTTCAGCAAGAGCCTTCGAGGATTACTGTTCTTGTGTAATAGCTTGAGAAAAAAAGAAACGAGCCTACTATTGACAAAATATTATTTATTTTAAGAATTGTTCTTGGTTCAAAATATAATAATTTCTGGAAAAAGTTTTCTTTATGAAAATCTTTTCAGCTTTATTAGAACCTTAAAATATTATTAGTTTTCCGCACAAAAACGAGCTTAATTTATTTTAAATATAGAAAAGGTCTCTTTTTCCGAAGAAGTTTCTCTGAGGTGCTGTATCTTGTTTACATTCTCAAAAATTTGTCTTATTAGTACAAAGGACTCCCACGCAACGTTTCGAAATGCATCCTCTTACGTGTAAAGTTGAAATCAAAAGAAAACTCGTTTGTTGGTAATTCAATAAATAATCTGTAGAATAGCAAAAGTTTGCCTTTAAGTAGCTAAATATTATCATATATTTTTTTCCTCGAAGCAAAAATGCAAAGTAAAAAATTTTGAGACAGATTAAATTTTTGAGACTGTTAGTTCAAAAACGGTACTCAAGCGGAAGTATCTGATATTTATTCCTTAATAACAATTTAGTTTTGTCGCTGCAATAAAAAATTTTCAATTCTAATGCTTACCAATAAGGGTTATAATCAGTGACCATTATAATCTTTCGATTGAAACAAAATACTCTTACGATTTTGTATTGGGTCGTGATCGCGTAAGTGTTTTGGAATTCTGTTGTAAAACCGTAGGGGGAAAGAAGTGTTTTTGCTGCATTTATTTAAAGGAAGCTGTTGTACCATTAGTATAAATAGAAAATGTGTTGAAGAAACACAAGGCACGTGGCAGCAGTCACTTGTTAATGATTTAAGGGGAAAAAAGTTCAACTTTTTCTGTCCTCATAATTTGTTGCATTGAATAATAAGTTTGTGTTGCATATATATTTCAGTAAATAAAAACAAGTACTATTCATGTCGGAATGGTCATTCATAAATTGCAGTAATAAGACACTAATTTCTTGCGGATAGGTTAAAAAAATCGGAATAGTTAAAGAATTGTAATTCCTTTTAATTGTGTGTTACTGCTTTTTTTTAACACCTGAAACATATGCATTTTGAATATTTAAAATTATAAACAGACCAAAATGAGTAACTTTTGCATGATCAGCGGTAACAACATTTGCTGAAATGTTTCGAACCTATTTGTCGCAACCAATATTGCAGCTGTGGCTGTTATACTGAGACCTATGACTAAATATGTCAGCTAATGTTAACGTAGGTGGTATCAGGGGGAAAGGAGGCTTTATGATTATCAATGAGATTTAGGAAGAGAAGTTGGAGTTTATGTTTTAAACATTTTCTGTCCATTTCTTAATCAGACAATTCCCTCGCTTTTAGGCTCGCTTCTTTTATGAATTAATATTGTTTATTAAATGAATTCGTTTATTAGTGGGATTAATTTTGAACCTATAACTGCCATCAATGCTATAATAACTGTTTCATATCAAAATAAATATTTGATTCGATAAGTCAAAAATTGTGAAATCAGGTATAGCAATTTATTTCTTAAAGACAGGAAAATAGACTCTTTTCTAAGCAAAATAATTGCATTTTTGTCTATCCTGCAATTAATCAATATACATGGCGCTTAATCTTCAAGTATGAAATTCGGGGTGGGAGAGGGTAGCGAAAATAACTGTAAAAAAATCTATGCTAGAAATATGACAAAACGTATTCTACGTTTAAAAAAATGTTTGCTGGGTACAATTTTCAATTATTTTAAATAAAGTTGACATTTTTAACTAATAGAAGAAGCAGTAAATAAAAATAAAAGCCGTGATTTTTCTTCTCTACAATGGAAAAGGAACGGAACGGTTTTCCGCTGACATTCAAAGTGAAACTCTTGGAAATAACACCTCCTTTGTATATTCAATTTCACTTACAAATCATGCTTCATAAGTAAAGGCATCACAATAGATAAAATACTATGTATACAAAGCAGAGTAAAAAATATCGATTCAGACAGTATTCTTTAGCAGTTCAATTTCCTTTTTCCATTTTCATTGCATTATTCATGCTGAATGTGAATGGGTTTTTCGTTTTTGTTGAGAATACAGCGCTTAATTTGTAAGTTCGTTTCTTTAAAGGATACAAACAGAAAGGCTAAACAAAAAATGACGTAAAAACAATCCCATTTATGAGAAACGTCTAACAATCGTTTTGGGATAAAATACATACAAAACGAATAGAATTGGGTCATATCGGACTGCAAGTAGTATCAGACAAATACATTTCTTAATTATTTAAGCAATTGTCAACGTCTTCTTTGTGACGTGAATATTTACCATAACCCCGCGTTCTTACGCTCAGTTAGCAAGCAGCTCATTTTCGTCAACAATTGTAGATTTGAAATTTATGCCAATTTCGTTCGACATGGTGTTGGTTTAAGTACAGAGCTACACACGTAATGAAGTTTAAGCTGACGAACAGAAAGAGTATGATCTATTTGTAAAAATCGAAAAACAACGTCTAAAAGCACAAATGGGTCGAATTAAAATTGGCAAACATGTTTCGAAGGCATAAAGCCTCCTTCTTCAGTGCCAAGCAAGAAATGGTTGCAAGAAAAACCATTTCTTGCTTGGCACTGAAGAAGGAGGCTTTATGCCTTCGAAACGTGTTTGCCAATTTTAATTCGACCCATTTGTGCTTTTAGACGTTGTTTTTACATTTTCGCACAAAGTGAACTGTTTTTAAAAAGTATGATCTATTGTTGGGGCAAACCCAACCTGACAGCATTGTGAAAGCTGCGCAGATCCTAATCGTAATCACAGCATTACGAGTCTGCCAGGTTAGGTTTGTACCATGCATTCATATTTAGCTTTGTTACGATATTGAGAGATATTATGTAAATTGGTTTGCATGCTTACCGCACTGTTCTGTTGATTTTGGACAACAACCAATCGGGTGGATAAATACAATGAAAATCAACATTAAATATCGCAGAAATGTTACCTGCAAAAAAAAACAGACATTTAGAAACTAGAGTAAAGACGAATCTAAGACACCTAATTGCAATCTAAGCACCATATTATTTTATTTGTGTACTTTGAAAAAGATTGTATTTAGTGCTGGGACTGTAAAAGTTGTGCCCATATAAAAAGGGATGACCTCGAAGGAGGTGGTTTATTTCAGAAATGTAATATGCGTATAAATTTATCAAAAAGTTGTGTACTATAATTAGTAGATTATGATTTTAGTTATAGATAATGTCCGCCCGTCATCAGTTTTCATGTTTGAAAGATTCACAAATGTTATCGATAAACAGGTCACACAATTATATTCCGCTGTCACTTTTCGAAAGAATGTTTTAAAAGGTTATGTTTGAATACGTTTAAATCTGCGAGTTCATTGTAATAGATTATAATTTTCCGAAATAGAAAAAAAAAAGTAAAGGTCGAAACCTATACCTGTCCGATTCGCTTCTAGCAGAATGTATTTTACCAAAAATTAGGAGAAAGAGTTGAAAATCACCTGACATTAGGAACGAACTGCGTCTCTTGAACTACTATTGCATTGCAGTACAATCTGATCCGCGAAAACTTCAAACACAAATAAGATTTTTTTTTTCATTTACATCATCTAAGAAACAAATCCCGTAAAAGTCACTAGTTTTATTGCGTAATATATATTTCTGATTAAAACATTGATACATAAAAAGTTTTTAGAAGTATTTGCGGTGTAAATTCCTTTTAGCTTTAGCAGTACATTGAAAAATTCTTAATGGTCTAACCTTCATACAATACACTTCCCGTATTTAAAGTTACTTATTAATTTTTAAGCATTACTAATATTTTTATCCATATATTTTAATGTTATTTTTATTTGTTTCTTCTTTCATTTTAAGATACATTTAAAAATACAGTAAACTCTCACTTATACGCCGCCTTATTTATGCGCCTTTTTAACTTATACGACGATTTTGAATGGTCCCAGCACATTCCGTAGAAAAATAATGATAGTATCATTCGTTTATGCGTCGCTCTAAAGATAAATATTTCACTTATGCGCCGAATTTTCTCTAAAATGTAAAAAAATGTAATGTATTTTCTTTAAAAAATAAGCATTTTTCTTCACTTTTTTGTTTAATCTTCTGCCTTTATTGCTCACGGAAGGCATTTTTTCCGCCTTTCCTGAACTATAGTTCGGAGAGGTACAATTATCTATTATGCATCGTTTTAAAGGGAACAGTTTGCAATTAGGAATGCAGCAATTTTTGTTTTCTCTTTTATCGTTGCAGTTACATTACAGTAATTGCCAAACCGTAGTACAATATGTCCCTTTCCTATTGAAACATTCTTATTCATTCTCTTATTGGAACCTAGGTTGTGTTTTAGTCATTTAAATACGCTTGTTCACTTATACGTCTCTCTCACTTATGCGCCTTTTCCTGTTGGTCCCTTGGGCCGGCGCATAAGTGAGAGTTCACTGTAATATACTGTTCTGACATTATTATCTTATCTATATCACGCACATTTTTAACTCTTTAAGCCCCATGTCTTCTACTTTAGGACTCCTGAATTATATTTTTTCTCTCTCTAAAAGTAATTAAGTTTGACATTTTGAAATTAGCTTGAGTTGAATAATTAAGTTTTTAATTTTATTAGTACTTTTTCCCAAAATTCTGGACAGTAAATGCAATCAGTACAATATTAAAAAGCGGAATTTTATGTCACGGTCGCTCAAAGGGCTTTCAATCTGTTTAATTTAAAATATTTTAAACATCTAATTACAAATCGTTTTTATCATCAATTTTCAAAATGCTCTTTTTTTGCCTTAATTTTTAAAATGACTTGCGTTAGTTCTTAATTAGACTTAGTGGTAACTGGAAATAAATGCAATGTTAATTTTCAATTCATTGTTTTTTGACACATTTAGAGAAATAAATACAAACAAACCCTGTTTCTTCCCTTCGAGCATTAAGTTGTGCATACGTTTCCACAAAAATAAGTTCATTTTATGGATATACCTTTAATTAATACTAAGGAAAGCACACATTTTTTCACAATCATATTATTTTCTAGAAATTTTAATTAAATATCTTATTACTGCACGTTTTTTAAATTCACATATTATCTCTGATTGAAAGAACATCATTAAGTTTATCTAAATTAAATATCACAAACAATATAACAAAAAGCCTTACTTTCTTCGAGCTAAAATTTCCTTTGCTTAAGACATTAACAAATTATTCTTATTTAATCTGCAGGTAATTACTATCCTTAAAATTCTCAACACTTTGAGAATGCGCCTTACGAGAGTTTAATTACCTTGAACTTGTTCAAACAAATTAAAAAATCTCACTCTAGCACAAGATTAATTTTCTGAAATCTTATGTCACAAGTTATAACGCTTCTATACAATTACCTATCTAGTATGTGCCTCTACAAAAGCTATTCAGAACTGAAAATTTAATCCCAGAAGATAATTCATAATTGATCCCAGAGGAAGAATTTTAAGACGCAGTTAGGAGATTTTGAAAATTTGTAAATATTGCTTTGTTTAAGCATTTAAATAGCAGACAGAAATGTCCATAAATTAAATGAATAACACAGGTATTTGAACATTTTCGAGCCATTTTAAATTAGCTGATATTTTCGCCTTTTAGAATTACATTTAAAATTTCGCTATGGTATTTATCGATTTTTTTTAATAAAATTATTTCATACAGTGAGTGACCAAACTGTTGAAAACAACCCTCAAATTCATGTAATTTCTTGTTTACGATCACTTTTTGAAAAAAAAAAAAAACATCACCCATGTATATTTGAATAATTCAAAGCCTTATAAATCGAATATTGTCGGCCCCCTATTCTACGAATACTGTCGGTTCCAAGAAATATTAAGCGGGGTATTTGCTTAAGCGGGAGATCTTTAACATTGCGCCTATGGCACCGGTTCCGGGAAAACTTATTCGTATAAGCGGGGTATTCGTTTATCCATTACCCGATTAAGTGGGGACGACAGTATTCCTTCATTTCGAAGTATTCATTTGATCCCCAGACTCTTGAGAAGGCTCTCAACTCTCCAGAAGGCTCTCCAGACTCTGAGAACTTCCACTATAACTCAAACTTCCAATTACTCGAAGCTTTTGGCTCGTCCCTTTCGACTTCGAATTATCGAGACTCGAGTTCACTTTTTTAAAATTTCCCATTGCTTCTGATAGCATTATTATTATTTTTTAGGTGCAACAATACCAGTCTACGTCATTTTACAAATAAGGAAGGTTTATTTTTTTTAGTCACCAATATGTAAAAACATTTGTTTTCGGTAGGTTACATGCAGTACCGTAAAATCGGGTTACTTGGACCCTAGGGGGTTACTTGAGCCCATTACAGTAAAATGATAAAATCTAGGTTTGGTACTTATTAGTTGAAGACTTGCACGTAGTTCCTCGTTTCTCCGCAAGGTAGAAGTACTCTGCAATATCTAACGGCTAGTACCAAACCCAGATTTTATCATTTTACTGTGGGCTGAAGTAACCTCCTTGTGGGTCCAAGTAACCCGACTTTACGGTATTTAAAAATATTAAATGCATTTCCCTACATTTTCTACAGGGTGCGGCGCAGAAACTTGCTGTTTTGAAAAGTCAGTAAAAGAATGTACTTCATGTATCTGTTTATTTATTTTTATAAGATATTGTACCCATTCTGAATTTTTATCTTAACTAGATTTTAAAATTACATCAGGCAAATGACGGTCCCAATCAATGATGCACTGATATACCCTAGATTTAAAGTTTTGTTCCACTCTTTCGAGCATATCGACTAGGATGTTGGCGATAGCATTCATTTTCATTTCATTTCACACTCCAGGGTCCCCCGTACTTACCACAGCTTCGTGTTTTAACCGGGATAGGGGACTGAAGAGCTCTCCATTCCTAATTTCGAACCAGAACCTAGGGTCGAGCAAACCCTAGGCCCAGCATCCCCAGAGGTATCGTTTCACTTGTAGGACTTTTTGACCACGACATTTTTAACGCCTCCCAGCCACCATAATCAAGACGGTGGATCTTTGATCTGCTGGGATCGAACCCGGGTCCCTCCGGACACGAGTCCGATGCCTTACCGATCGGGTCACCACGGCCCCTAGCGATAGCAAGCCGGATGTTGTCCATCAGGTGTTGCAGGGTCCGGGGCTTGTCGTTGTAAACGGTCAATTTGAGATACCATCAAAAAATAGTCGCAGAGTGTCAATTCCGGGGAGCGCCGGCCACGGGACGTCACCTCTCAAGGAGACGTTATCACTCAGCTGTTGAACCACAGCAAGTTTGTAGGGATGAAAATGGAATTCGTTGGGACGAATTCGTCTCAGCGTGCAATCAGAAATTTCCAGAACAGCAGCGTGTTTACGCGCCGAACGCCTGGGAAAGCGCTAAAACGACTCCCTCACTTTGTCGACGTTTTCTGGAGTTCCGGAAATCCGTTGACATCCTGGGCCTTTTTTTTGCCACACTCCCACTTTCCATGAATGTTTTCGCCCACAAAACAGTTGATTCCCAGCCAGGAATGGGACCCCGGGATGAAATTTGAACCGAGTTCGGAAGGCATGTCGACGTTGAGTGGCTACTACCAAAAGATTATTTGAAAATTATGTCTCGACGGTGAACGCTCGTTGCTCCTTTGTCCAACGCATGTCGACAACTAAATTGTAAGATAACAAAACTTCAGGACTCCCTCTTTAAAATGAGACTCTCCTTACTCCTTTCTGACCTATTCTTTATAATTAGCATCCAATTAAAATCAGAAAGTTTCTCCGCCGCACCCTGTAGAATACGCGTTTGAAGACTTGACTAAGCTTAAAAACAGTTTCGTCAGTATCGCGTTATAATATAACTTTATTACTGAATTTCAATCTCCAACTGTTGCAAAATCCCTTTAGTAGTAAGTGCTACTTACGTATCGACTGTAGCAGGCAGACACCAAAACTTTTGAAGAAAGGTGTTTAAAATACAAAATAAAACCTCGCGGCAACAGCTATTTCTCTACATTGCTAATTAAAACTGAAAAAACTTCACTTATGTGAAATGATGCAGGCTAGTAACGCTGATACTTCTAAAAAACAACAATAATGATACTATCAGGAGCACAGGTTGGAAAAACTACATTTATTTTATAGCGAACTACAGTTACAACTACTTTGTTATAAATGTAGTTAACTACAACTACAACTACTTTTTAAAAAATGTAGCGACTACAAACTACTTTTGAATTGTAATCGCTATTTCGCTACTTTTTAAAAAATAAGTAAATTAAAAGCGCACACCGTGTAAGGATTGACCGAAAAAATTCGGGAAGTGGTGTACATTAACTCATTTGAATATGGAATAGAACTAGAAATTGTCTTTGAATTTAATTGTTTCTTTTAAATTTTTGTTACTTTTTTTTGCCAAAATTTGTCCTTTTTAGATTTTTTTTTACAGTTTTTACGAATATTCGCCGCAAGAACGGAATCAAAAGTTCAAAGAATTCAACTTTCATTTTTTTTTACTTTCTTGGCAAGGAATATTTAGGAACATGAAACTTATTTGAAGGAATATACAAATTATGATGCCAAATTTACCAATGACATCAAACAGATAGAATGCATTTCGGCAAAATGATGTATCTAAGGCTCAGCTCATATTTTTACGGTTCTTATTTCTCATTGCGTCCGCTGCTATACTCGTGCAAGATTTGCTCCAGTCAGAGTCAATTAAACCGCATCTCGTAGCTTGAATCCAAATTTGGGAATTTGCAATTGCATTGGGGAGTTGCTATCGTCCGTGTTTCACTTGAATTCCTGCCGAAGTGTGGTTGTGCGCCATTTGTAATCCTGAGGCTTAATTCCTTCCTCCCTCCCTGGTTGTAACTTTCCTCTCAGTGCAGTGAACTCTATCCCATACTATGTACCTGTTTTGTACTATTTGTTAATTGTAAAATATTTCTTTTGTTCTTCCGGAGGCAAGACGCCTTGTGTGCAATCCTTTATGTGTGGGAACTGATTAGTATCTAAATTAAGAATAAAAAAAAAGAACAAATACCAAAAATATCCAAAAGTCTTCGAAATTAAACCATTTCTTATCAAAAGTAAGCACAGAATTATAGAATAAATTTGTACACTAATTCTTGACATGGGTTAGCTAATTCTTCGCAAGTCGCTTCTAATTTTTTTAACTGCTACCCGCAATCTGACGCATTACAAAGGTTGTATGTTTGTCCGCGCTACTGCTCTCACGTGTTCAAGCTTCTCGATGGAGCAAAAAAACCACAATTTGTATTATTAAATTAAAACAAATCTGACCACTTTGTGGCAAGACATCGCATGCACTACATTTTGTATCTAATGGATTGGAGAAGGCAAAGAATATAACGGTGACCTGATCGAATCCGAAAAGGTATCATTCAGATTCATGCACAATATCGTTATTCAATGGCCTTTGAAAACTGGCTTACGTGGACCACTTGATCACAGCTGAAGATATTGGGGAAGTGCAAACAAAAAAATGTACATTCAAATTGTCATATG
>JAXGGA010011540.1:0-42040 GCA_038373865.1 Uloborus plumipes | reverse complement strand
CTTCTAAGATTTTTTTAACCTTGTGAGGTTTATGGATGGAATTTTTGTTACTAGTTTAAAAACTGTTGGGAATGTCGAGATTTTTTTTTCTGCCAGTTATATTTCCTTCAAAATGTTTTTAAAAAAATTTTCAATTTACTTTTCTAGCAAATGAACACATGAATTTATTCTGGTTTTCCGTGCAAAATTGATTTTAATTGATTATAACTTATAGATATTTTAAATTATATTTATGAAAATTGAAATAATTCCTTAAATGCACTTTCGAACTTGGTCCTAATTAAATTAAAATTTTGAACAGTTTTTGAACAATTAACCCCTTTGTATTCTTTAATAACCACCAATTCTAATTGTATTTTCCTGGCTGATTAAAGTAAAAAATATGGCAGGCTATTTAATGTTAGTGAAATTATTTTAAATATTTTAATATTTAAACGTAAATTTTAATTTTTTTGTAAATTACCGAAATGTCGTAGTTTTTATGTAAAAGTAAAATTTTAAAGTTTCTGACAGTTTATCTATTTTCCTTGCTTGGGTTGTAAATGTTCTCTCTGATCATATTATCTTGTTTATATATGTATTATTCAATGTCCCAAAAAAAAAAGGATAATTGAAGAAGAAACATTTGAAGCATTATTTAAAATGTTATGGGACAGTGTATCTCTTAGTATTTTCTCTGTGAAAACACTAAGTTTAAAATGTATGCCATTATAACAAATTATTGTTGTTGCAATATGTTCATTGATTTTTAGTTTCTAATCTAGTTGATCATGCTTTTATTCGTTAAAGCACGAAAGGTAATATTAAAATTGAAATCTCTGTTAAACAGCAAGAATTTTAAAGATTGTTGAAAGATATTAAGAATGGTTTTCAGACTAGCACATATGATGTAAGGATTTTTTAATCTCTTAATTAAAACTTTTTTATATTTTAAGTAATTTTTATTTAGAATTTCAAGTCTAATTTAGAATGTAGCACTTATTCCCTATTTCATATTTTTATTCCTCTATTCATTGGATCAGTAATAGCAGCCGAATTAACATTACATTAAAAAGTTTGTTTAGTAAATTTTTTGATTAAAATTTATGCCATAGCATTTCTTGATTCAACATGAGTTGCATGATGTAATAAAATTAACTGTCATAGCTACTTCTGAAAATTTGTAGAATTTGGTAAGCCACATCGGTTATTTGTATAGAACTAAGTTTATGCAGTTTTTAAACCTATTTTATATTCTATAACAAGGGCAAGATAATGTATTTGGGTTTTGAATAAATTCTAACATTTCTTGAATTATTTATCAAATTGTTTGCTCTTTTATTCCATTAAAGTTTTATGACAAATAAAAGATTTATAAAATATGTAAAGCTCTGGTGAAATAGTGAATTGGAGCAGATTCTTCAAATTGGGAAAACTGAAATCTTTGTGTTTTGAAAAATGTTCCTATTTACAAAAACTGGCAAAAGTTGCATTCTTAGCTTCTGAAGTTTTCCTCTCTATAATAGTATATTTTGTGTATTCTTAAGTTTCTACAAACCATTCTGAGTACAGTTTGAAAAAAAATTGCCTTAAAATCTCCAAACATACTTATAAATGTTAATTTTAATACAATTACTCACAGTGGTACTGTAACTACTCTTATTTTATGCTATATTATTCAAGGCATCTAACTTATATGCAATTGTTGGTTTTTGTCATAGAGCTCTGGTATTTAGCGGAACATGTTTAGAAATACTGATTTAGCATGACAGGTTATGAGTATCTTTTTAAACAAAAAGTCGATGAATTTTTTACCTTTTTTCATAGAAGTAAAGGAATTCGGATGTTAAAATAAACTGAGCATGAAGTTTAGAATTTTCAAATTATAGTTAATATTTACTGTATTATATATTATATAGTGTTCCAATAATTAAGCTTCATTTAGAAAATCCCAATATAAAGTGTCAATGCTGGTTGTTTAACCAAAATGTCATTTTGGTTCAACAACTGCTTTAATCCCGTACCAAGTTCGAATGCATATCTCTCTTTACTCCATTTAGAACCATCCATCTTTGTTTATTAGAATTTTATCCATTCTCTCCATAAATGAATGACGTCATTGCACGCTAGCATTCTGGTTTTGTTTTTAATTTGGCTTCCTTCTCTCCCTCCCCTCGGAGACACTTCGCCCAATCTCATCCCCCCTCCTTGATATCTAAGCTTTGTTCTATTCACCAGGTGAAGATACAGAGTTCTTAGATACTGTATTCTGCTTGTATCTTGCCTATGTGGCAAGCTTTTTCTATTGTGTACAATAAAACTCCAGCAGAGCCTGAATCCGATTTTGTTTCCTTATGAATGTCACAAGACTTCCCTGGGGAACTCTCTTTGTGTGTGTCTTTGCTGCAAGGGGATTGAAAAACTAGAAACGTTGGCCTTTATGGTACTGTAGATGTGTGTTACTAAATATTTCTTGGACTGGTTGCTAAATACTTCTGGGGCACCGGCTCTCTTCTATGTGTAGATGTGAGTATCTTTATAAGTTTGATTTGCGGAAGAAAATATTAAACTTGTAATTTTTCTAAATTTAGAAGCACCATTATTTTTTTTAACTTATTATGCTTATAACTCATAAAATTTTGTTTATATGTTTGATTTCAGACAGATACTAAAAATTTCACTTTAGATATGCTTCTCATGTGTAAAATCTTTTAATATTTTCTCTATTTTCCCCTCCTTCATATTTTTTTTCCTTAGTTTAGATATGGAATCTTTTACTTATGTATGCTTTGAATTCATAAAATTGTTAAAAATGTATTCAATTACAGACAGATACCAAAAATTTTTCTAGAGATTTCTTCTCTTTTGTGAACTTTTTCTTCTTTTTTTCTTGTCACTCACCCTTCAAAAAAATTTTACTTCTCTTTCATTGTATTTTTGTGTTATTTTTAATTCTTCAGAATTTTTCCTTTACTTAATTAAAATATGTTTAGTATAATTTCCAAAAGAAACTAGTTACTTTTGAAAAAAAAAAAAAAAAATTTACGTATTAAAAAGCATAAAGTGCAACTTGGTGAAAAACAAGAGGTAACTATTTCAAAGAGCATGGGACCCTTTGCTTGTGGGGGAATAAAATCAGTTTGTTATTAAAATTATGCTTCTTCAGACCACAGATCTTGCTTCAACTTTGATACCACTCTGCTTCTTCTTGTTTTGATGAAACTAAAATTCGTAATGATGCAATCAAACCGTTAGAAATTGAGAAAATGTAAATACTCATTAATATATCTGTAGAGTTCGTTCAGGTCTCTCCTCCCATCTACATGAACTGGCTCTAGTATCGTGCCATAATAATGACTTCTACTTCTTCTGGTTGGTTGCCATTGGAGACGAAAAACGAGATCGCGATATGATAGAATGGAATGAGAAAAGTTAGAATAAATATTTTGTTTGTAAACTTTGTGAAAGTTTATTTTATCAAAACATACTACACTGGCGCAGTGTCGACCGTATTCGAACTTTCATCTTTAGCAAAGGGAACTACGAGGTAGGCAAACTTTTTGCTGTTTTAAAAATTTGAGTGGAATTTAAAATTTAATTTGGTTTAACTGCTTGTGAGAAATACATAAATTTAGCCATGTTCCGAGGCGCTCGGAAAGAAGAACTAAAGCTACTCGCGGAAGAAATTGGACTGATTACTACTCCAGAAATGAAAGTTATAGATTTAAAAGAATTAATTTTAAAGAGTGACTGCTATAAAAATGATGAGGAGTTTGTTGAAGAATATTTTAATTCTATGATGTCGAGTAGGAAAGCAAAAGGAGAGGAAGTGCGATTGGATGCACAACAGACGCGTGAGTTAGAAAAAATAAAAATTGAAGCGAATCTAGAATTAGAAAAAACGAATGCGAAGTTAGAATTCGAAAAGATAAGTCTTGAACGAGAAAAAATAGCTTTAGAGAAAGTTAAATTAGAAAATCAAGTGGAGAATATGGATTTACGTCAAGTTAATTTTGAACCTGTAACGCAAATTTCTGTGGAAAATTTCATTAATAGCGAACCCACATCATCTGAGGAAAACTTTCTTTCCGGAGAAGCAGAAGACTTACAACGCTTGCAATTTAAAGAGGAAAAAATGGAAGTAACTCTAAAAGAAGAAGAGGAAATTAGTAATACGTTTAGTGTTGAGGATGGTTCAGATGACTTTAATTTGAACTTGGATAGAAATAAATTGAAGCATGAGCAGAATAATTTTAGCTCTCTTGTGAAGATTCGCGACGAATTAAAGCTTAACAAAGGTAATTTTACGCTAATCGAGGACTTAATTTATCATAAGGATAAAATTCTTGGTGAACCAGTATTGCAGCTAGTGTTACCGCGATGTAAAGTGGGCGTGGTTTTGAAATTAGCTCATGAGTCTGTTTTCGGAGGACATATGGGGGTTAAGAAAACCAAAGAAAGGATTAGGTATAATTTCTTTTGGCCTAATATGTCTAGTGAAATTGCTACTTTTGTCCATACATGTGAAGGGTGTCAGCTTCGGAAAGCAGAAAAAATTGGAGATAGGGCGCCAATAACACCAGTAGGTCGTCCTGAGCTACCTTTTGAAGTAGTTAATATTGATGTCATTGGACCAATTGATCCTCCTTCCAGCAGAGGGCATAAATATGTTTTAACTATGATGGATCAACATACTCGTTGGCCTGAAGCAGTTCCGCCGCTTACAGCCAAGTCTGCATGTGACGTGTTACTGCCGATATTTTCAAGGACTGGAATCCCAAACATAATTGCCAGTGAACAAGCAACACATTTCAAATCTGTTCTTACTGAAGAATTCACGAAAGGAATTGGGGGTAGTCCCAGTTTGTCAAATCCAGGTTATCCAGCCAGTAATGGATTAGTTGAACTTCGGAATAGGGTGCTGAAAGATATGCTTCATCATATCATCCGTGAAGATTGTAGAAATTGGGATCGTCAACTGCCTTTCCTCTTATTTGCTTATCGTGAAGTCCCAAATACTACTACAATCGTATCACCATTTAAACTACTGTACAGTAGAGAAGCTAGAGGTCCTTTATCCATACTCAAATCGCCATGGGCAGGTGAAATACATCTTCCAAGAAACATTTCCCAACCAGTTGCCGAGTATCTCCAAGAAATGAAAATTAAAATGGAGAAAGCTGTAGAAAGTGCATCATTCACTGCTGCCCAAAAACAAAAGGCGTACGCAGATTATTTTAACAGAAGGTCATCTGTAAGGCATTTCAACCTGCTAGAAAAAGTTGTTTTGCTTATTCCTGACAGCAGTAATAACATTTACGCCCGTTGGGCCGGACCAGGGGAAATAGTTGAGCACCACCCTCCTCATTCTTACAGAGTTAAATTGCCGGACGGAAGTGTGAGACGCGTTCACGTCAATAAAATAAGGAAATACTATCCTCGTACTCTTGCGATTGAAGTAATTGTTGAAGATGAGCTCGCATTCGAAAAGATATACCCAACAGCTGGCTTATCAAGTTCTATAGCTAAAAAAATAATCGACAAAGCAGATTTGAAGCATTTGGATTGTGTAAAGAAAGAACAGCTCTTAAATCTACTGGAGGAGCATCAGTTTGTCTTTACTGGGAATGTGAAAATAGCTAAAGTAGGTGCATATAAGATACATTTGAAGCCAAATGCCTCACGCAGATGCCATCTCTCGCCTTATTTAAGATTGAGTTTCATAAGAGTGACACATCAATCTTATGTGGGGGGTGTAGAGTTCGTTCAGGTCTCTCCTCCCATCTACATGAACTGGCTCTAGTATCGTGCCATAATAATGACTTCTACTTCTTCTGGTTGGTTGCCATTGGAGACGAAAAACGAGATCGCGATGATATGATAGAATGGAATGAGAAAAGTTAGAATAAATATTGTGTTTGTAAACTTTGTGAAAGTTTATTTTATCAAAACATACTACAATATCAAATTAGGAAAAACACTCCTATTAAGTACTGTAGTTATGTTCATTAAAAAGTCCAAGTGACATATCTGTTTAATGGTCATAGAATGAAGCCTCCAAAATCCAAACAAATTGATGCTGAGCCCTGTTTGTAATTCTTTGTATTCTGGAAGGTTTGACTTTTCTAGGTGGTATATTTAAACTCGTTAAATTAGCTCAAAATTATCAATAAGTCATTATTTTAATAACAAAGCAGTTTCACCTCTGATAGAGCATACAAGGTACACTCCTGCTCAGTTCGATAAAAATACTCAAATACCTAGACAAAGATGAAAGCACTGAAGAACTGACTGTTGAATTTGGTGTCTGAAATGCTGTTATTGATTACAGGAAAAGTGCTGAAAAAGATGTTTCTGTTCTATGTCAAGGGAAAAAACAATTGAACTGTTTCATAATTCAAGTTCCTGTTTATGACAAACTCGCTGAAGTCACATTTTTGTAGTTTATCCAGGAAAGACAGAAAAGTGTTCTTATCAGCAGCCCATTGATTCAAACAAAAACTTTACAGTTGAACAAAGCTATGAATGGCAACTCTGCTTTAACAACGAGCAATGCATGGTTTGATAGCTGTATAAAAAGGAATAGCTCAACAGTTGACAGTTACTGAAGTGAAGTTATCATAGATACTTTGATAGAAAAAGAATATCGGAGTTTGAGGGTTTGATAGCAACAGAAAATAACTGTCTTCAGCAGTTGAATAACATGGATGAATCTGGATTCTGTTTTAAGTACTTTCTGCCAAAAGTTAAGTTTCTGAAAAAGAATCCTCAGCCCTAGGATTCAAAATGAATAAAGAATGTCGGACAATCATGGGTTATAGCAATGCTATAGCTAGCAATAAATTGTTACTAATTGCTATTGGTAAGTTTGCAAAGCCACATGCTTTAAAGAACATGAACAGGGCAACTTTACCAGTTTTCTAGAGAAATAATAATAGACTTGGATGAACAATAATCTATTTAAAAAATAGTTTTGAATGCAATTCGATCTTTCAGTTTCAAAATTCAATATAGCAAACATTTAAATGCAATGCATAATAGAACCTTATTAGGTAGAACTAAATTTAATAACCTTTCACAGTCGTAACAAACTGAATCGGCTGAGCCCTCACTTGTTTAAGCCTTGCTTAACGAAGTTTTTCTACTGACTACGCCTTATTTTATCCCTCTGGAGTCTTACGTAAAGATGACTATAGAAATCTAGCTTTCTCCATCAAATAAAACCTTTTTTAAAAAAAGGATTAAAGATGCAAGAGAGAAAAGGGTCTTCAAGATTGGATTGGACTGTGACAAGGGCTACATGAAAATCCATTTATTGTTTTTCAGGAGTAAATCTTATTAATAGATTATGGAAGCTAATAAAGATGAACAAAAACTCTGGAAAAGCTTTAAAAAATAATAAAAGTTTTGTACTAGGGGAAAAAACACCTTAATTAAAAAAAAACAAATATTTTATATGCATAGTTATTTGCGAAAAAAAAAGAGGGTAGATATTTCTGCATTTAAGAAATTAATACCTTTGAAACAATATGAAATCCTAAATAACGTTCATTATCTGTTTAAACCTGCGAGGAAAACTTTTATCCCAATTAATAATTTATTACAAAAGGATGTTGTAAATTAACTGCGAACAAAATGCTGTAACATTTTCTAAAAAACAAGAATTTTCAAAGTATAAACATTTGTCTGACTGAAAATTTTTTAAAAGTATTTTGTAGAATAATGTGGGAAGGTTTAGGTCTGTAATTCGGGAACCTTTTGTTTTACTTATTTTATTGTTCATCATATATTTTTTAGCAAAACTTATGTTTACCTTTTCGTCTTTTTCCAGGCTTCACATGTAAATCGCATCAAAGGATTATTTCTAGAAGATCACATATTTCGGCTATCACTTCTATTGGCACCTAAAATGGTTACCCAAGCTATCATGGAGGGGGGACTTTCAAATTCAGCAAATGCTGCGGGTGATAGCGAACAGTCTGAGCTTCTAGCACTCGCGGTCAACTGCCGGGACGAGGATTGCCTCAGGAGTCCCGATTCCGTGGTGACCATCCTGCCGACCGATGCCATCGACAGCAAGCTGCTGGCGGGCACGGTTAACGAGACCTACGAAGGGAGCATCAAGGATGGGTCCGTAGACCTGAACGATGACAAGGATCACAGTGACATCATTCTCACTTTGGATGGCGATCCGAGCAAGAAGGAGGAGTCGCAGTCTGTCGAGTCTCTCCAAGCTCTGATTTTCCAAGTGTTCATCCCATTTCTCATCGCAGGCTGTGGGACGGTTGCTGCCGGAATCGTCCTCGACATCGTGCAGGTTTGTTTACGCCTTCTATCCGGTTGTGTATTTCAGCATTTAAGCAGTCATGGAAAGTTTGATACCAAAAAGTTAAAATTGGAAAAAAAGCTTCAGCAAAATGCCAAAATGTCTAAAGTTAATGAATACATTCATATATCTTTATAAATGTCTCAATGCATTTCATCTCCAGTTGAAAACTAAATTTGTATTATGTAGGGATGTTGTTAGTATTCAAAAATTCAGTACATTTATTCTCTACGTTATTCATTCGTTATTTTTCTCATATAAGGATTTTATTTTATTCATTCATTTATTTTTGAATGATTTATTCATTCATTCAGTTATTCATTCATTTGATTAGAAAATGTTTCATTTGAAAAGTATTTTATTTTTTGCTTTTTCCCTTACTTGTTGCAAAGTGAAATTTATCCCCCCGCCCCCTTTTTATGCCCTGTAATTTGCAACTAAATTTCTATTTTTTAAAAGATAAGTTATTTTTATTGTTTCACTTTGTCCCCGCAGTCTTCCATTTTAAAATTAATAAAAGATGCTCATAGTCGCTGTAGAATTGACAAAGTTCTAGATAGGGTGAGTGTAGCCGAATGAGGGGGGAACATAAAAATTTTATGGCACATGCTTTCAATGTGTCTCTGTTTAATTTAGAGGCTAACACACATCTGCGAATTTGCCACTCTCAAAAACTAATAGACGAGTCAATTTCCGCCTCTAAACCTCATGTTTGCCTTTCCAGCTCACACATGGCCAGACAGTATTTAAACATCTCTCATATTTGTATAAATAATTACAAATGTTAATGAAGTAAAGCAACAAATCAGTAAAATGCAGTATTGTATTGATTTGGCAAGGCTGTTATGATGAAACAGAAGAGAAATTTCATGTATCTAATTACATTTTTGATAACCCACTATTTCTCTTGAACTTCATTTGTAGACGTGACCTAGATTTAAATAAATTCTGATCTACACATTTGAACTTTAGTTATAATATATTTCTCTAAATTCTTCTGTAGTTATTCTCAGGTCTTGTGAAAGCCTTTTGCAGAAATTGGAAGGGAAGACAGGTCTAACAGTTATTCAAAAGTAGTCTTAGTAGGAAATGAATTTAAAATGAAGATGTACCATAGAGAGAAACAATCAAAAATAACTAAAGTTCAAGGCTAAAACTGATCCAAGGGTTATGCAGACCTTCTGCTACATACATGGTTAATATATTTAATAGTTTAGTTCACATGTGTTTGAATGGATTTTTTTTATTTTGTCTCAGGGACGTGCCGTCTGGGTAGGCAAGGTAGGCAGTGCCTACCCACGAAGAAAATAGACCAACCTCACCACTTCATTCAATGACATTTAATGCGTTGATTAGAAAAAAATAATTCGGTTTTACACAGCAATGATAGAAAAAAAGAAAAAAAATGGAATTTTTCCATTTTGGTCCACTTGAAAAGCACGCCCGACGCTGCTTTTCGACTTCCATATCTATGCAATGCTTAGCATGCAAAACAGCCCCGTGCCACACTTTTCCCCCGCTTCGCGTTAGCCAAAGCGACCTTGAAGGCAGAATAAAATCAGCCTATCTGGCGTAGCTGACGATCAGCTCGAAAGCTATACTCTTTCACTGCGGGTCTCTTCGATTCTCCCGCTGCAATTTGGACGTTATGTGCAGGGCGGTGAGCGTTAGCAAAATTCTCAATGGTTTTGGCATCTTGATTCGTTTTTTATATGGTTGTTTGTTTCAAATGTTTCGTTTTTTCATTTGTCATACATTTTCCCATGTTTAAGTTGAAACCTCAGGATAGTTGTTCTGTTTAAACTTTTTGAAAATATAAAGACTTACGAAGTAAAGCGACAAATTATTATAAAATTCATATCATTTTTTTCTGGAAGTCAATTTTAAAAATTAGCTTTTAGAGTTGATAAGGATGCATTCAGCAGTCTAGAAAAAAAGTACCGAAACTTTTTGACAATATAAGACAGATTGCAGATTTGTAGATATTTATGGGAACAAGTTTTTTTGACAATTGTATAAAAAATGTACTTGATTTTATTTTTGAAAAGTGAACTGAGCCAACTGTTTCCAGAAACTGATGTTGTTGCAGTTAATTTTGAGACACAATTTTTTTTAGAGAGAGTATTTTCGGTCATATAAAGAACTAAGAGCAACAAAAGGAATAGAATGACAAATTAACAACCTTGCTTTCTTGTTTTGATATCCATGGAAAAAGAAAGTGAACAAAATGAAACAAGACCCCACTTTCAATTTTTGTAAAAGTCACAGATATTTTCACCACAATGAAAGAAAGAAGAATGGATTTTCTATAGAATCAGATGAAAATATTTTTATATATGTTTATACTAGGGACTACGTAAATATTCATATTCGTACTGTTTTATTATGGTTAGCAGCATATGCTTTTTTTCAACATATGTATAATTATTCCACAAATTATCTCATAACTGCCTACCCTGGGCGTTCGTTCACGGCACGTGCCTGATCAGTCTTATTCAATGGATTGCTTTATTTAAGAACTAGATTTTATTTTAAATTTCACCAATATTGATTTTGACAACATTTGAGCAAATAAAGGTTCTGTTTTGATCAGTTGTGTAAAGTTTCTTGAAAACGAGCAGTGATACGTTTGTAAAGAAAAGTGCCACCCTTATCGCTTTTGTGGTTTATACAAAAGTGTCTTTTTGTTTTGCTTAAATGTATCCTTTCTTCTCAATACCTCAATGTAATAAAATTTGCAAAATCATTACTTTAAAAAAGTTTTATGTGTTAAAATACATTAAGACTTTGGGTTTTTAAATTTTTTTTTTTTGAAATAAGTTATTATTTTCTTTTTAGGACTTTTTTAACACTTATTAGATTTAAATGAATGATCACTCAAACTTAATTGATTTTGCTTTTTTGATAGTGTTTAAAAAGATTTTTTCTCTTTCAGACATGGCCAGTTTTCCTAAATGTTACTCAGCTCTTCATTCTTGTTCCTGCTTTACTGGGTCTAAAGGGAAACTTGGAAATGACTCTTGCTGCTAGAATCTCTACTCAAGTACGCTTAAAATATCTAAAGATAAATAAATGAAAAATGCTGTTATGATAGATAAAAGCTTATTTATCATATTAATATATTTTATCTGGTATAAAATCTCTAATTATTTGTTTTCAGGCAAATTTAGGACTACTGGACAGCTTTAGGGAGCAGTGGAAAATGACCTACGGCAATATGGCCCTTGTCCAGGTACGCTTTAAATACTGTAAGCAACTGAGTAATAGGTTAACTAGAAAAATATTTTAATATAGTAAACAAAAGACCTTTCTTATCCTAAATAATATTTGCGATGGTGAAGTAATTTGTTTGCAAGAATAATGTATAATTGTTGATCTATCAATCCATCATATAAGCAATGCGCTCAAAAAATGACTACCTGATGCTTCTAGAACTTTTTAGTGTAGTGCATATAGTTTTTATTTCTAAAATTGTTTTCCCTACAGAAAATATGGTTATGGTGAGCAATTTACACAATGCTTATTGTTTGTATTGCTTGTATTGTATTGCTTTGCTTATTGTTTACTTATAAAAAGCAGTGCAAAGCTGACAAAGAATACCTATTATATGTATTGGTTACAAGTTTACTTTGACTGTTTATTCTTTTAAGTTATTCGATTGTAGCATCTTGTTTCATAAAAAATATGGTTAAAGTTTCAATTTTATTAAGAGGCTTCAGGTTTTGCTCACTTGAGACAGTAAAATAGTTATGAAGCTGTATTTTCCCCCAATTTTACTTTAAAAAATTTATGTTGAGGCCGTATTAGACTACATTAACTCGATTCATTTTTTTGGACCGTTTTTGAAATAAAATTAACCAGAAAATTATCCGTGTGTAAGTTGTAATATTGAACGAAAACTATAATTTTGTTAGTAGTGATAAAAACTGCATTAAGTGTACAAATTAAAATAAATTGTAGGTTTGTACTTGGAGGTGTGTAGGCGCTCTTTATTCAATGCAAAAAAGGGTGATGACTTTTGTTAGATGATTTAACAGCCAAAGCTTACACAGTTTATATAGATAAGGAGCACCTTGAAGCTCCAAAATGTCTGCAATTTATTGTAATTTTGTGCATTTATTGTATTTTTCTCACTTTTACTTTACAGCATAAAGATAGTTATGCATTTAAAAGGAAATTATTGTTTATACATTCGTGTTTAAAAGTTACACTTTTGGTTGTAAATGTATTCATGATTTTTTTTTTTTTTTGTTTCAGTGTCAAGCAACAATAGTCGCATTTCTTGCTTCTGTGTTTGCAATAATTGTAGATGTTGTCCAAGAGCATAAGTTTGATTTGCATCATGCAACTCTGCTCTGTGCAAGCAGTTTAATCACTGCTGCAATTGCAAGTTTAGTTTTAGGTAAGACTAATTTTTCATCGAAAATATTTCATGCTTTTCACAATTTTGTAAAGGATTTAGAATGCAAAATCAAATTTAAAAAAATTGTTCTCCAATGTTTTCCATAATTTGTTATGTCTTAAAGTGTAGTTTTCGACCACTAAGGGTTACTGTAAAATTTGTTCAAGTCAAGCAAATGATGGACACCGTGATTCATAAGGGAGGATCCATTGCAAATTTATTAGAGGGTGTTTTTAGGGGCCTTTCTTCCTTTTTAGGGGAGGGCGGTTAGGAATTTCTTTTTCAATGTGGAATTTTGCTGCTACGTACCATTTCATGGACATAGGGCGCATGTTTATTTAATTTTTTTATGCTAAGTCTGATGCTAAAATTTTTTATGTACATTTTTATAATAGATTCTTTTCAAAATCTGATGCTAAACTTTTCAATTTTTTCCCAACTATTTTTCAAACATTTTGGTGTAAAATTTTGATAAAAAATAGTTACTGTGCTTATTTAATTCGGAAGCAGTACTTTTTATTACTCTTAATAAACTTCATTCTTTCCATTAAAATTTCAGTGAAATAAGTCACTTTTAAATGACCTGCTAATCTTTGTAACAATCCAAATTATTTTACTACAATTAGTCTTATATTTTTAACCTGCTTAGAGGTATAAGATAACATTTTTGAAACTTGCTTTAATCAAGTAGAAGATATTCAACTGAACAAATTTGGCTACTTACAACTATTTCTAAGTTAATATGTTAAGGATTTTTTTCCTTCCTTGCAGGTTTCATAACTGTTGGTGTTGTTCTTTTGTCTCGAAAACTTCACATTAATCCTGATAACGTTGCTACACCTATAGCTGCATCTCTTGGGGATGTTACTACTTTAGGTCTTCTTGCTTCAATCAGCAGTGCTCTCTATGGCATAGTTTGTGAGTTGCAATTTTTTAAACATTTTTTACTTAGAATAATGGCAAAAGTTTTTTTTTTTTTTTAATTTATTCATTTTTAACTCCTTGACGGTTCTGGACGTCTTATCACTTCTATTTAACATAATTCTGGAACTGCCGAACGACCAGGAGTTTAATGCATAACATAACCATAGTTAAAGTATATGCAACTAAATGCACACAAATTTTGCAATATGAGTTATTATTATTTATTTGTTTATTTATTTTCGTAATTGTATATATTTTTACATTGAAACAAAATGTCTTTTTTTTTTAACTGCAATTATTTTCTCTGCTTTGATGAAACAAACAAAATTAACCAGAATATATTTTTAAAATAAATAAGCAAACAAAATAAAATAACGATTGTTATTCAATACCTTTTTCTTACTAACACTTTTTACTTTGCTTTAATAAACTTATTGCTACAAATCCATTTTATAATTCATAAATTTTCTAAAAATAGGGACATTTCTTCATGAAATATTTTCTATAAACCAGTTAATTCAGCACCTAGTTTTCCCAAATCATTTCATATTCTTTTGAAAAAAAATGCTGTTATTTGTATTTACTTTTGAAACTAATTACAGCATTTTTGCATAACTACACGTTAATACTGACATATCTTTCAATATGTTTTGTATAGCAATTAGATTTATTAATTATATTTTGATTGATCGCAAGCTGAAAAACATTAAAATTAAGTCTTAACTTTCAAATTAAAAGCATATGTTCTTTAATGCTTGCAAATAAAACTGCTTATTTCTTTGTACTAAAGTAACTTTGAAATAGGTGCATGCAATTTTAATTGTAAATTTGTCGTTAGTCAATCTTTCAGAAATCAACTTATAGCTTTGGCTTTAAAGTGAACTAAGCATAATGTATATTTTATTGATTTTATTTTCCTTTCCTTGCAGTGACTGATAACTGGGTGGCTCCATTTTTGATTGTGTTATTTCTGGTACTTGTACCTCTATGGGTATTAATTTCTAAACGAAATAAATATACAAAACAAGTTTTGTATACTGGCTGGCTTCCTGTAATAAGTGCAGTTTTCATTTCAAGGTAAATATTTCATTCTTTTTTAGTTTTCTAATGTATTTTGTTTAGTGCTTGCTTTAAGATGATATAGTCAAATTAAACAACATAGTTATAATAACTGTGCAGTTTTATTGGATTGCTTTTAAGTTTAATTCTCCAACTATGACGATATTAAGTAAAGCGAACTAAATGTAAGAATACTTTGACTTTATGTAGTATTTTTTGTAATTTTGCTTTGTGTGATATCTGAATTGTTTTATTGTTTTAACTGCAATTAAAAAGATAAATAAATAAAACTTTAAGAGTTTATTTTCCAATAAAACTGATGGTATCAAACATTTCTAGCGCTGGTGGCTGTGTTCTTGATTTAGCTATTGCAAAATTTAAAGGGATTGCTGTTTTTCAACCAGTTATTAATGGTAAGTATTTTTCAATTGCATCTCTTAAGTTTGTCTAATTAAAACCCGTCATTAAAACGTTAGGATTTGAAATATTTTCCAAAATGAATTTCATCTAAAATTGCATATCTATGCTTTTTCTTGTGTTTATGTTGATACTTTCAAGCATTACATCATTAAATTGCTTAGCTGTAACTTTTGTTAATTGTTATTAGGGATGGTCCTTTTTCTGGCAAAACGGTATTTTTGCTAGGATAGTGGCAAAAATGTAATAAAAACCAGCAAAAACAAAAAAATTGGTTAGAGCTAAATATATTAAAATAAGAAGAAAAAAGTTCTACTTCAATTCTAAAAAACCCCTCTTAAAATTTTAATCAGGGTGTGAAATCCAACCTTCCTTTTTTCAGTAGTATGAACTGACTGAAATTTATGAAAATTATAATTTTTAGAAATGCAGTAATCACCTGACTGCAATCCTGTGACAAAGAAATTTCAGTTTAATTTTCATTAAATAATTTGAAATACTTAGGCAATCAAGTAAAAGCAAACAAATTCAAAAAATAGGGATCAAAGTTTCAACCTTTATGTTTTTTAAAGTATTTTACATTTGTTATATTTGTTCCTTTTTATGAATTTTGCGATAATTGTGTAAAATGTACTGTTGCTTATTTGTATACATGTCATAATCATGTGAAGTGATGTAATGCTTTTTCTTAAAGGTGTTGGTGGAAATCTAGTTGCAGTGCAATCTAGTCGAATTTCTACCTATTTGCACCAAAGATCTGAAATGGGCTCTCTTCCATTATCTGACCCTAAAGTTTGTGTCGGTCCTTTCGCAGTTTTCTTTGGAAAAGGTACAAAAATTTATATTTTAAATTATGATTTGTTTAAGTACCTGTGTTACTTTAAGATATGCTGTGCATGGATTAGGAAATTTGAAAAAAAAAGTGATTTGTTTAAATATACTTATGTCCTTAGGAGTGTAGTGATATAGATGAAATGTAAAAATATACATGTGTAATTTTTTTTAATGTGCTTCGTAAACTAAGGTTAAAGATTTTTCAGTCCTGTTTCAAGTTTCCACAGAGCGCAGAAAAATCCCATTTTAAAATGAAAGTAGTTCCTTGTATTTTGTTTTAAAGTGCAAATTATTGATTATTTTCTGCTAACTTATTTTGCTTAATAAAATGTAGCTTCAAAGTTTGATTTTTGAAAATTTTTCAAGTGCAACTTATTACCCCCTTAAAAATATTAGAGGGAGTGGGGGGGGGGTCAGAAGAAATCAAGTGTTTGAACTCTGTCCTCTTTTGAGGGAATGCCAGAGGTTATTTTATTGTCATTTTGCATTTATTAATGTCTATTGACACATTATAGAGTAGAAGTTTATGTTTAGGTTACTATAACAGAGTCTACACCCTTATATTTTATTACTTCTCTTACTGTTTATGTGTATCTACCAATCAGGCATTAATCATCCGGGAAATATATTCAAATTTATGTAAGCAGATATAATGCTGTGATGGCAAACTAAAAGATACGATTTTACTAGGTGACCCGTGCGGAATTCCGCAAAAAAAACAAAAAAAAAAAAACCTCTAAACTTAAAATTTAATACGACAATTTTTATTGGCTTCATTTGCACAACTTCGCCATCTACTGCCGTCGTTCTGACAACTTTTCAAAAAGATCAAAGACACGTTCACTTTTACAACTACTACAAAAGTGATACTCTATATTAAAATCAAATACCCAAGGCTACTACTAAACTAAATACTAACGTTATCGCAAAACTACCATAGTATTTTGAAACAATAAAAGTTACAATTAAGGTTTACCGAGCTAAGCCTTGGCTTGAAATGTCGCATTTAAAATTGATTTGAACAAAAATGGTATAACGATTGTAACAGTTGAGCAAAATATTTAACTTTTTCAAACTTCAATCGCTTATAAGTCGCTTAAACGTGGATTTTCGAGATTCTCGTTACGCGGCGCTAGCGGAGAAACGTTCTAAAGAACGCATTTTTTTAAATCTTTCGAATGAAATCAAAATGGAGACGATACGACAATTATTTCGCTTGATAGAGTCAATTTTGTGCCCAAAAATTGAAGTTTGAATAAAAAACGAACCGACACTTTTTAGAGGGTGGGTCTAATTTTCGTCAATAGCCCGCGGGATAAGCTTCAAAATCATAAATTTTCTTGCAATTCGATAAAGAAATGAGCGAATTTCGACCGGGTATAGGATTCGGCTTAGAGAAATAATATATGGAGATTAAACTTGCATGTAATTGTGGGTTGAATTTATTCTTTTGTTGCCAATTTAAAAATGCCAACTATTTCAATGTAATCTACAATGATTCCCCTATTCAGGAATTCACTCTACTTTTTATTTTAGTTTATGTTTATTGAAAGGTGGGCCATTTTTTCAGGAGGGAAAATATATATATATATATATATATATATATTTGCTCTTTAAAAAAGGAATGTAAGTGACATCACAAAAATTAAAGTCCCAGTAATTCAAACACTTGAAAATTTAATTTTAACTGTTGTGAAACTTATTGTAAATATAAACTTGATAACTACTGTATTTTCCAGCCAATAAGATGCACTGTAATTTATCAAGTTTGGATTTACTAAAATACTTGAATCTTTGAAAAATGTTCAAAGTATATTTTTTATGATAACTCTTCATTAAACATTTGCAGAATGTTTGAAAAAAGTTAGTAACACAGATTAAAATTGAATATATTCGCAGTTCATTATAGGATCGTAGAAATGTGGCACCATTATCACTGCTGTTAAAATCATATTTTCATATTTTATGTGTTTATATTGTGTTTTTAACAGTTTTAATAAAATCTAAAAATTTTCATGCTTAACTCGGAAAAAAATAAAGATTTTTCCTTAGCAAATTATTTTCCTTCTTTGAAGCTGTATGCATACACTCAACTCATAAGTACAGTAAAAAAATTGGATCTTATAGGCTGGGAAAAACAATTTGAAATTTTTAGAAATGTATTTACTGTGATAATTAATGTAATTTTTGGTTGTAATTTTAATTCTCAATTTTTTTTACTGTGTGAAAGTAATACATAAGATCATTTTCATATGGGGAAAATGTGCCCGTTTTCATCTGTAATAGCTGTATAATTTATTATTGTATTTCATCCACATTTCAAGTTTGTAGGGTGTTTCACCTGCCTAACTCATTTTTGTTTTAAAGTTAACAGCTTTGTACTCTACTAAGAACCCTTTTATTTCTTTTTGTCCTTTTTGTCTTCCCTACTTTAGTTGCTGCTCTGCATTTGTATTTCGTTCATTGCCAGTAGCATGCATCTCTATTTTCTAGTTTTTAAGTGAAATTAATTCCGAAAAGGAATAAAAATAGATTTTTATGGCTATACATAAAAGCTGAAAGACATTTTCAAAACATTTTCTCCTTAATGTGTTTTTAATTTCTTGCCTGATTGCAGGTTAAAAGCTGATAAAATGACATGGTTTTTTTTTCCTGCATCAATGCTGCCTCTCAATTTTTTGTGTTTTTTTTTTTTTTTTTCTGTTATCATGCCAGATCTTCCTTATTTCTTTATCAAATTCCATGATTTATTTCTTATTTTAAAGCTTATTGTGCCAGCTACTGATGAAAAATAGATCCACGGTTTAAAAAAACGATTTGTTTTTCTATTTTTCTGACACATTACTTTGATAAATAGCATCCAAAAATCAAGATGCACTGGCGCGTTTGGTAGAGTTTTCTGCTTTTAATAGGAAGGGTATGAATTCAAATCTGGGCCAAAACATATTTTAGTTGGTGTTTTGTTTAGTAGAATTGTAATCTTTCTATCCTCATACATATTATTTAAGGCATTATTGGTGGGTACATCATAAGTATAGTAATACTTCATGAAGCCTCAAAAGTAAGACATCATTTCCAAGATTTTTTCACCCCTATCAGCAGTGGGTGTTACAAAATGAATATTTAACAGTTTGAATTTTCTAATAGATATTTTCATTTTGTAGACTAAATATTATATACTTCAAAATTGTTTGTATGAATTCCATTATTTGTATTCAAACAATTCTTTTTTAATATTCAGAATTTGTAGTTGTATGTTGAGCGAAGTTTTCCAATTTTTTTATATTTTTTATGCTTTGAAGAAAATTTTAAAATCTGCATAAGCTTTTAGTTATTAATTATATAATCAGTAGCATAAAATATTATTACACCTTTGACTATCTGCTGTTTGAAATTAATTTAGCTTTGTATTTTTTTGAATTGTAAAAATTTAAGCCTCTTTTTTGTTTACTCTGAAAGATTTTATTGGATGTAGTTTTGTTCTGTGAAAGTTGTCATACTATGCTGTCACTTAAAAACTTGAGATGAAATTGTATTTCTGCTCTATACTGAACCTAAGAAATAATGCATTTAAGATTTATCACAGCTGTCGAGATGAACGAGGGGGCCCCTTGTTAGTTTGGTCTCTTGACTCGCCTCCCTCGATATAAAAATATACTTATACGAGCCAGGCCTCTAGTTTGCAAATAGGCTGACATGACCTCTCATCAGCCCTGCAATTAGTGTTGAGAAGGCTATTTAATGTAACAGGAAAACATAGAGGAAAGTCTTTAATCTGGACCTCATTAAACTGAACTTCGCTTAATCCGGACAGTTATTTAGATCTAAAAACTGTGTGAATGAAAAGCGATTTAGATCAATGATGTATTTTTATAAGCCTTATTTTGTATTTTTGTAATGTGATTGTATGAACAGACAAACAATTGTGAAATGGTTTCTTTGACATAAAAAGGAGTACACAACAGAATTACGTTTACTTGGGATAGAGGATTGTCACAAAAGTTGTAAGTTTCCTAAAAATTGAAGTCATAATTCTAGCAGAAAAAAAGCTACATCCGTGGCTAGAACTATTAAGATACCAAGACAAATTTATTCTCACCTCCAAGGTCTAATTAATCTTTCAATTCAGAGGAAAGTCAGTTTCATCTTGAGGCATTTGCTTGAGGAAATTTTTCTCAATTCTGCACTCCTTAAAGTAAAAGTTAAAATTCCCACTAACCTCAGAAAATGTTCCGACTGATTTAAGTTTATTTTTCCTTTTCATACACACACACATTCTAACATATAGAAATTTTATATGGACGCACTGCACAATTCAATGGTTAATTGTTGAATCAAATTTGTGACTTTAAAGAATTAAATGCTATTAAAATACATTGTTACTCTAGTAGGGTCAAATCCTATAGTTAAAAATAGCTCGTAGGGACCAGATATAAAAAAATTTCCCTCACTTTAAAATTGAGGAGTTAACGTGACTAAAAGTTTATAAAAGAAAAAGTGCTTAGTGAATTAATACTTCCATCCTAATTAGTAGTGTATTAGTACTAAAGCTAATTATAATCTATTTGAGAAAAACAGCTAATTTATTTTCTAATTGACTAAATTTTTTGGGCACATTTCATCTTGATTGAATTAAAACTAACAACTTCACCACATCTGTTGTAGATTTCTTTTTTTAAGTCAATTGCTTGGAAAACAGGTAAGGTGAAAGTTATGTCAGTAGTTGACTGTATGTTTGAATGTCAGTATGTTCGCATTTCTCTTTCAATTTTTATTTTCTATGGCTCCTGAGAGCTGTTTAAGGTAAGCGGTCAAACTTGTTCTTTATTAGACTTTCATGTTATAGTTAGCTTTTAGGTTTGAAAGTGAAGAATATATCTTAATGAATATACTTTTTGTTCTGAGGGGGAAAAAACGTATGTATTATAGTAATATAGTATACTGTTCTGTTGTGTGTATATCTAACTTTTATAAGATTGTTGTTGGTATAAAAATGTGCTGAAAGAAAAAAAATCTATGAAAGTGAAACATTTTGGTTTAGAGTCTGATACTTAATGACGTATAAACTGAGTTCTTTCATTAGAATTTTGTTCCTAGTAAAAGATTCATGTATTTGAAAGTATGGAATGTATGCTGTGATTTTTATTGTTCATGTAAATTATAATTTGTATATATACAGGGTGTTTCAGGAAAAGTGACCTGATTTGAAACATACTTTATTCAAAATACTGAGCATAGAGGCAAGAGAATAGGTTTATATTGCATGGATAGTATTAAAGTTTTAAAATAAATAAATGTTCTGATTGTTCCAGTCACAGAATTTTTTTAGCAGTCTCCAACATAGATTAAAACCCCCTTAAAATGACTGCAAGATGAACCCACAGTAGATTAATCGGAAAAATTAAATCAGCACTGAGAAATGCTTAAAAATATGGAGCTAAACGGAAAAACTGTAGAGCATACTACCAGTGTAATATATCCCAGAAAATACAAACAAATCTTTACTTGCTCAAGTGTAAGATTATTTTTTCTTTAAAAAATAGTTTTTTTCAATCCACTTAAAATATAGTCTGCAGACTTTAAAGGAATCTGGGACATACATTGTAGCATCACACTCGATGCTACCAAGCTAAATGTGTCCACTTTTGGATATATGGCATGTGTCTACATGGTTGCTGTTTTCATCTCATATGCAAGAATAGTCAAGTGCTTTCGCTTCATGCAAACAATTTGTGTATTTGAATAGTGTTGAAGTAATATATACAATCTTCTAATGCTCGTTGTGGTAGTAGATTCAAAACACCAAGGTATTCCTGATGAAAATCATGGTGAACAGTTGTTACTGACTCATACTTTGTGAAGCATGGAACAACAAAGAATTTTCGATGTTTAGTTATCATTTCAACACAAACTGAAATAGGGATGAAGAACAATCGTCAGTATTACTTGATAGTAACTGCATGAAACAGATTTTTTCCTTCATAATGAAACAGATGTCAAGTATAACAAGTTAAAATCTGAATAGTTTTTTAATCGGGTCAGGTCATTATTTTCATAACATCCTGTGTAATGTTTTTGCATACAATTACATGTAGATTTTAAAGTGCTTATTTTATACTTATAGTTACTCAATTAAAGCTTATTTCACATAGGTTAAATAAAATTTTAAATATGCTGTTATTTATGTAGTTTCCACTTTTGATCAGTAGAAACTCCTGATTTTACAAGCATGTACTGTTGGCCTTCCATAAGAAAATTAGTTCATCAAATTGTTTAGATATATTTTGGGATTAACCCCTTCCAGGCTCATTTTATTTCGGGATTACGGATCAAAAAATGTCAATTTTTTTTATGCTTATTTTCACACAAACATATCTTTTTAAACATAATAGCATGATTCGCATGCAACATTTCATACAAATAAATGTAAAAATATCTATTTAAATAAATGAGTATTTACCTGCAAAGTTGGCTTTCTGTATGGCAGAAATCATTATACTTTGGATTCGGCGCCTACTCTTATCTTATATCTACAGCTCAAAACACTGTATAGTTATGTTATCTAGTAGCAACAATAGTAAATAAAAGCATCCGAAACCATAAAAGGGACACGTGAAATAATTCTTGAAAGACTGGTTGTGCAGTGTTAATTTTCACCGTGCCCGAGCTACACTCGGGATGAGCCAGAATGGAACATTTCGCTTGCCCGAGTCCAGCTCGGGATAAGCCGGGAAGGGGTTAATTAAAATCTGAACAATTCGTAGGATGATCTAACAATGCATTAGTCAAACTACTGCTTGACTTTACTAGAAGTGTGAATCCTTGTGTTTTTCTGTATAAAGATCAGAATTTGAACCATAATATTCCAATTCAAGTTCAAAGAAAAAATTCTTTGCTCTGATAGTATTATTGATAGTGTTTGCTCTTCTAGTCGTTTGCTTCATCATAAGCTTCATCTGTAAAGATCAGTAAATATTACACATGAAATTTCTATTATATGTAGATTTAAATTTTCATCATGTTCCTGTAAGTTTTTCTCCTTGTTCTGAATTGTTATTATCATTATAAAGTACTAATGAAAATACAGGAGGAAGTTTTTTCCACGAGCAACGCTTTGCACATGTTGTTCTGTAATTGGTGCTTCTATTACTAACCTTGTGCTTTATGCAAAATGAGTAGAAGCTCCCTCTCTCTTGTGTTGTCATTTAGTCCTTTATAATGCTCTTTCTTGCAAATTCTTTATGCCAGCACTTTTATCATGCTCCAATTCTTTCACTCTGCGCTTGCAGCAAAAGGAGGAGGGGGGGGGGGGTTGTTCAGATTGCAGTCTTAAAATTTTTAATGAAGTTACTTGGGGGGGGGGGGGGTCTGGTCTCCATAGCATTTGAGTTGGGTGCGCCATCGCCCTTGGGAGCACGATATGGGCACTCCTGTATTTACATATAACACTTTTCATTATTTTCATACCAAGGTCAGTTTCACCCTGAGTGCTGAAGTTTTCTGGTCATACTTTTCATGAGTTTAGTAGATCTGAATAATGTAATATGCACAGAATATATATTCCTTAAAGAGTAAATTTTTGGTGAAAAAGTGCTTATGTGGTTAAAATCTACCAGTGCATAAGCAACTTTCTACTATTTGACTATAATTGCCTCATATGACTTTAAACTTTTGATAATTGGATTTTTTTTCTTCATAGTCGGCAATCAATAAAATTACTTGTACTTATTTATAAAATCTGCACCTAAGCATGTAGGTCAAAAGTTAAAATTCTAAGGGAATTGCTAATTTTTGCTAACACATTTTCAAACTTGCATGTATACTCTTTTCTCTTATTGTTTTTTTCTACCCTTAAATTTTGTCCTTTCTTTTTTTCTTTGCTGAATTGACACAAAAAAAAAAAGCATAAGTGCTTGTTTTAATATTGTTCAATTTCCTATAATTTCAAAAAAATGCATATGCTTTATTTGCAAAACAAATACTTAATTCACAATTTGTAGAACTAAAAGTTTTTATTCAGTGAAAACTCAGGATGCTGCTTATAAGGTTTTCTCATGACTTATCATTTCAATTTGACTAACTTTTTTTAACAATATGATTTAGAATTGAATATTTATGTTAATGTTAAACAGTATTCCTAGAGTATCTAGCTTTGAAAATCTTAAGTTATTAATGTAATACCACTTTTTAATTCAAATATGTGCTGCCTTGTTTTATTCAACATGACAAAATCTAACTATACATAGCAGTGTGATCTAAGTTTTTCTCTGAGGATTATATTTTCTTCATAAGTCCTTATCTGTATATAATGCTATACTAGGACTGGGAATATGTCTTAAAATCAAGGATTTCGTAAGGAGGAGAAATTTACCCCCAAATGTGGTTCTGGACTTTAGTATATTTTATTTTCGTCAAATTTTAAATCAAATAGGCATTTATGCCTGAATTCAGTCTTTGAATGTATTAAAAGTTGAAGTAGCCATTTTTGACATTTGCTTAGCTATTCATCTGGAATTAATTGAAAAGTAAAATAAACAGCACTATTGAAATTTTGTTAATAACAAAAAGGGTTTAGTTGGAACTCTTTTTTGTATGTACCCAATTCTATATGGATCTAGAAATCATGAAAGTAATAGCTGTAAAACTACTTCCTCATTGAGACAAATTGTTTACAATGCAGATGTTCGCTTTGTTACAGACTTTAGTATGATTGTTTCGAAGAAATGCATAATATAGAGTAAATCCATTCCTGATCATTTACCTATCTATCTTCATTTCTTTTTTCCAGGTGCTCATAGTCGCTCAGCTCGAGTGCTCCTCCTGATGGCCCTGCCAGGGCATCTGATTTTTGCTTATTTGATTCGGCTGTTGAATGGTGGGAATACTACAATGACGCCAATTTTTCTGGTGGTTTACCTGTCTGCTGCATTAATTCAGGTTGGTCTTTTACAAAGCAATTGTCTGTCTTCAAGTGAATGTGTAGTAATTATAAAGTTCAGCCCATCATTTAGGGGAGTTAGGGGCAGGGGGATCTATAGCCCTCCCCTGGCTTTTGGAAATCAATGTATTTACATATTAGCAAGTATGATTTTTGGCGTTTTTTGGTATAATTAACATTGAGCATATAACCTCCTGCCCTGGGAAAATTCGTAATGACGAATCTGCTTGGAACTCATTTATTGAAAAAGTATTAAAATTTTATGTGCACTAATACTTATATTGCTTGCGTAAAGGAAAATTGTCACATCTAAATAAAAGATGATTGGCCTTTTTATTTTTGAATTTTGTTATTAAATGATAAATATGCATTAAAATATTCACGTGGGTGATGGTAAGTGTATTAACGTTGTTCATACATGTTTTTTTTTTCCTGTTAAGTACAGACCACACCATTAGTCGGTCTTCAGATTTGCAGAATTCCGCTATGATGGTTATCAACATTTTTTGAGCTAGAGATATGGGAATTTGATTAATTCAAGCTTGTAAAATAAGTAACTTTGTATTAATCCTGTATGCTTTGATCTGTTAACTGCTTACAAAATTATAATTTATATGAGAAGCTAATATTCAATAGTTGAACTTTGCTATTTAACTGGCAGCAAAGTTGTGAAATTACACAAGTAAACTTCTCCATGTGCAAGCGAAAGAACACATGCTCTTTTTATTACACAATGTCTTTGCATTCTTTGCTAGAATTTGATTGTTTTCATATGAAGTATTGAAGAAGTGTTTGGAAGTAGTGGTACAACATCAATGTTTTGAGTTCGATGGCGATGTTTTATATTTTAGCAAAAAAAAAGTTTCATAAAACTGTGCGATATAAAAAGTTGCAGCCTTAATCAGCATTTGCTATATCTATGTCACTGGAAAATGTTTGTTTGGGAAACTCCATGTATCCGATTGAGGGATTTTATGAGGTATAATGTGACAAAGGATTAATTGTACAGTAGATAATCAAATAAATATGAAAGCAATTCAAATAAAAAGACCAATGTTTGAAAATCTCTTTTGGTCAGGGATCAGAACTATCAATGTTTTAATGTCTAACATTGATGATTCAAATGATCGATGTTTTGTCATTAATGTCGCACCACAATTAGGAAGAAAATAATGTTTCAGTTTTATTTAAATCTTATTTTGAACAGAAAAAATGTGTTATTTTTCAAATTTCTGAATCTTAATACCACTCTTGCAGGTTTTCCTACTGATCTATATTGCATATTGCATGATCCAGTGGATGTGGCGTCGCAAAATTGATCCAGACAACTCAGCTATTCCATATCTGACCGCTCTGGGTGATCTTCTAGGAACTTCCTTGCTTGCGCTGGCATTCCTTTTCCTCTTCTACATAGGAGACCACGATCCGGACGTAGGGGATTGATTCACTTCACTGCAATAAAGTATACACAAAGCGTCCACTTCAAATATTCATCTGTAATATTAACATTAATATTTAACTAACATTTCAATCGATGAGAGGTTTTTGTCATTTTGTTTTTAAATCGAAAAATGGAGGTGTTTATATGGAAAAATGCAGATTCATTATATTGTTTCAAAATTCATAAATATATATATGTAGAGTGGTTTGTAAAGATAAATCTGTATATAAAGGAAAATTTTGTAATTTTGCTTAAATATTTAACTGCTGAAAGCATACTTTAGATGCAAATTTGGAAAACCTTGTTGAATCTCCAACTGTATTAGACTCCTGGTCAGTGATCCCTATCCCATTTGAAACGGAAAGGGGACTTGCATTTAATAACTTACATCATTCGGTTCTATTACAGACGTTCCAGGATTATTATTTTTTTTTTAAATCTTGAAATAAATTGCACATTCTGCGTTTTTTGTTTCGAAAAATAGTTAACAGATGAACTATGTGGCTAGCCTGAAAACTGAGTAGTTTAGTTTGACAAAAGTATGATGATTTATCCATCTTTACACAGAAGGAAAAATATTTTAAAAGGTTAGTAAAAAAAAAATTTGATTGTGAATAAGGAAATTCAACATATCATTGAAACTGTGTTCAAAAGATGCTTCTTTCGACAATACCGTCAGTAATGTATCATTTCTATTTCTTAAAACTGAATGAACTTTTGTACTTAGTTTTACAGTGTACTTCAAGAATTATGAAAGAAATTTTATTTTGATCGTTGATTAAAATCTCTGGGAGCAGCATTATTTAAATAAGATAAATTTACGTAATATCACTTGACATTGTAATCCCCAGATATTGTATTTAAGCTTTTAAGCTTCTTGCATTTTAAAAACATAATTTTGTTTTTATGTGAGACAATCAAACCTCTCGTTTAGTTATCAGTCACTGAAAAGATAACTAGTAAGAATTCTTATAAAATATGGTTCAGTAATTAACATACTGAAGGTTTGCTGATGCATTAAACAAAGATATGGAGTCTTATAAAAAAAAATATCAAACCAATGTTGAAGATTTCTGATGAAAAATTATTGATTCCCCACCCCCTCTCCCATTTATCCTGAGCTATCCTTATCTGGTTGTTTTACAAGATGATGATTTTAAAAATCTGATGTAAATTTCTGTGTATTTTTCCTTTACGTATATCATTGTAATATTGATTAGTATTTTAAAAATATTTGAATCTGTTATTTTAGATAGGGCATGAGTCCCAGTAATGAAAGTAGAACAGAAATGGGCATGTGCCCTGTACTCAATCCACAAAGCAAAAATTGTGTTCTCTAAATAAAGCTTTCAATTGTAATAAGACTCATCTGTTAGCAGCAATTGATTGTTCTTAAAAAAAAAAAAAAAAAAAAAAACGCTAAGCCGCTACTGATTTGATTTCTTATTCCCTTTCCGAAAGAAGCGATCATTTAATTGCATAACTCTTCCACTTCTGTTAAATGGGAGGTTTGATTGTGTTCAAAAGTATTATTTTATATGCATTTATTTATTTATTTTAAAAGTTTACTAGATGAGATGCGTTTTATGCATCTGTTAACAGTATTTAAAATTTTATTTATATTCTAGCATCTAAGAAATTAGTTTGATGTGTAGGCATTTTTAACAATGCAGTTATTCCACATTTTAAAAGTCAGTTCATACTGTGGGCATTGATTAAAATTCATTAGTGTATTGCTGCAGTTGGATGCATTGCTTTAACATGCATGTGTTTCTGCATTGCATGGTTAATGTCATCAATAAAATTAATTCTGTTTTGGGCTTTTATTACAAAAACTCTTACTTTAACATTTTAACAAATTAAGATAATAAATGCCTATGCCTGAAAATGATTTTCAATCTGATATGGAATAATAGTAGAACAAACATTGCAAGAATTTTTTTTAGGATGCATTTATGTGAATAAATATAGAAGAATTGCTGTAGTAGAAACTACATATGTTCATGATTCCATGAAGTGAAATTTTCATTTCAATGATCCAACAACAAAAGTAAAACTTGTTGTTTAAAAAAAAATTAATTTATTTTTTTCATTGCAATTTGAAATACCTGTCCCATTTTCTGCCATGCATTAGAAATATACTAACATTCTTTTATTATATTATAATAAATTAATACAACACTTGATTTCTTTTATAGTTATCAGCCGCTACGTATCATTTTATTTTTGAACTGTACCTTAATAAGTTACTGAGTCCTTTCAGCAGTTATATTTTGGTGAGGGGCAAAAAAAGGTTAATAACTTTCGTGAAATGTAATTAAATCTGGAATAACTGCAGTGCTAGAAACATTTGTTATTGGTGTTGCAATAAAACATTTTTATCCATAGTTAGCTGCACCATATGGTTTGAAGAAATGTGAACCATTTTAAAAATTAGTTCATTGTTATGGAAATATATTTCTCAGTTAGCTTACTGATTTAACTGTAGTTCAAATTAGAACAATACTTGAAAAACTATTTCTCAATTTGACTGGTTAGTAGGCCATAAAAAATGGACTACATTTTTTTTCTTTCAGAAATATTGCATTTTAATTCTTTTTTTTTTTTTTTTGATTAAAAACTCTCTGGAAAGGTTTTTTTTTTTTGTCCATTTGAAGTAATTATTGGCAAATTAAAACAACTTTAGTTAAAAGCAACTGCTGATTTGAATTTAATTTTAAACTTCACCCAGGTAGTTACTGAATTTTAACAATTTCTAATAGCTAGCTGCATGGTTTTTAAATAGTTACTTTAGGTGTAATCAATTAATGTTAATATATATCTATATCAATTGTTGTTTGTAAGATTTTAGTCAATTGAACAATCATGGGATGAGGGGTTTTAAGTGTTTTTGATCAATTCATATGTTGAATAGAATCAATGTGATTAATTTTTAGAAATATTATAATGAATTTTTTTATTGTACTTACATTGTGTTTTTGTTGATGAAAACAAGTTTTTATTTCTGCACTCGTAAAATGATATACTTCTACTCATTTTTGCAAATTTCAAACGATATACACTCTTGCATTATCTGATACCACTAGGAAAGCTGTTCCAAACGCCAGTTTTATGAAGTGGGACTACAGTCTAAAACCAAATAGTTTTCTGTTCATTTCTCAATGTGTCTGACATATTTTTTTGTTCTTCTAAATGAATAAATAGTTTTTATCTAATCTTTGCTTTAGGGTGCATGATGAATCAGAAAAATAGCTAAATTTTATATTGAGTTTGTAATGTATCTTTTTGAATTATACAACTGAAATGAGTTTTATGCTTAGCAGCAGCTGCTTTTTCATTATTGAGTGTAATGCTATTTTTTTTAAAATAAAAGTGCTTTATCATTAATTTACTCAAAATGAAATCATAAGTACCCATATTTTCAATCTAGTATTGTATTTTGGGACCATAACTATGTTTCTTATATATTTTTATTCACAAAAAATCTTTGCACTGTGCCTCTTCATTTTGCAAGAGTTAGTGAATTTAGTAACATTTCGTCAGATCTGAATGTCGTTTGCTACTTTATCTTTCTGAACACTTGTTACGACGTATCAGAAATTGCAAGATGGTAATGTTTCTAATCAAAGATGTGGGATTGAAATCGATTGCCAGTATTATATTATACTTTTCTCGTAATATTGGTAAATCTTTTGAAAATGTAAAATACTTCCTTATATTAACCTTTCTTGCCCAGCTAAACAGAAACCTTATATTTGCCCAATCCACCTAAGATCTTACCAACTCCTTATGCCATCAATCTTGTTCTGTAGTGGAAAGACCCATTTCAAAATATTATGCATTTCTAACTGTGATTTTGGACGTACAATTACAATTTGTGGCCTTCTGACACATGCATAGACCAATGCATGTATCTAGTTATGCTAGTTATGTAAGGTAATAAAAAGTCAAAACAGTTTTATCCATTTTTAAAAATATTGAAATCTTAATTTTCAGAATTTTGCAGACAAGATTTTTTGGAGTTGGAAGAATTGCTCTGTAAATATGAACTTTGGCCAGTTCAAATTCTTGGTACTTAAATTTCGAGCTTTGGTAACTGAAAGTTTTTGTAACAATTACTCTAGAAGTAATATTCCGTTATCTATTGGGAGGTACGTAAGCTTAATGTTCTGTACTTAAAAGTAGTTGTAAATACTGAATTCAAAATTTTTGGTTATATTGTGAATAATTTTTATTCAGGAATAAATTTTAGTCCATCCATTTTGTGATTCTTATTACAGCAATCAGAAAATGAATCTCATTTTGTAATCAAAATTTGACGCCATTTGGCAATAAATGTATAGGAGATCTTGATGAATTGAAATAAGTGTACATAATATAGGGTGATGATTGATGTAAAGTTGGTAATATCAGTAATATGAAATATTTTGTGTGATTTAATGTTTTATTAATTTGCTTTAACAGTAATTTTTTTGACAGGATTCAAAATGATTCATATGTTTTGTCCAAAAATAAAAATTGGGCTCTATCGTTTATAATGTACTTACTTTTTACTGGAAATGGCTTGAGTAAAGAATGGCTATTGGTGAAAGCTTTGTAATTTTTTTTCTCTCACAACCTGTCGGCTGGTGTCTACAGAATAATTTTGATCATTTTGTGCTAGATCATTGTACACTCGAATTATCACCAAAATTGAATAATTCTGTGATAAGTTTTAATTTTACATGCTAGTCTACTACAAGTGTTTGAGTTGAATTGTGTCAGAATTAAGGTGTGATAGCTGCACAATCAATTGTAGTTCGATTCTAATTGTATTTATTGGGTAATGAAAAGTACCATGTAGACTTAATTCCAAAAGTCGATGTGTTGTGATATTAAAGAGGTAGTTCACATCAGATGTAGTGTTTTACTGACTTTTCCTTTTTATTTCCAAATGAAAGTATTTTCAAAGTTTAATATTAATTTCATATTTTTAACTTAAATTGTACTTCTAAAAGCATTGTGTATCAGTAACCACAGCAAAAGATATCCATAAGTCAGATAAAAATTACTTTTTATTTACACATTTTTACAGGACTGCAAAACAAAGCTGACATAATTGTTCAAATTTCTGCATAACTAAAATCAAATGCAATAAGAGATCTCACATATAGTCATATGATCTTTTCTTCGTAATGTAAACCAACATATATATACAGTTAGCATAAAAATTTCGAGTCTTTGGTTCTAGCATGAACTTGTTGTATAACTAACAATTAAATAAATGAGTATTCATTTTTAGACTAATATCTTTCACACAAATTTGATTCATGAATTTAGTATCCTAACTCTTGTCCATTTCTTCGTTCTAAAATGTGTAATCGATGCAATTCCGTAAGGAAGAGTCAAAAATTTAATCAAAGGTAAGATAAAGAGCACTTTACATTCGACCAAGATTATAATGGTGCTGAAACTGCAGCTGACTTGCATTGAGCATGTTTATTTAAAGTGACAGTAAAAATGTTTTCTGCAAACCGTGGAAATTTAAAACCAGTTCTATATCATGAATGAATTACATATTTATTATGGTTTGAATCTTGGGCGAGAGAAAATTAGAATATTTCAAGGGATTTGTCGATAGTTAGATTTAAAAAATGTGCTTCGGAAAATGGCCAAATGGAAATAACATAATAGCCACATAAAAAGTCGAGAGTAAACTGCTTTCATTGAGGCTGTTAATTGGATCATTTTAAAGAAAACTTATTACAAAATAAGCATCAGGACTTTGATGGAAAGAAGTATTTTGACAGTCACTTAATCTTTTCGACCATTCAAAGATGTAATGTTATATGCACCTGCAATATTTTGCACATGTTTAGTGCAATTTCAGCTCATTCTAGGACTAGTTGATCCTCTTTAACGCATGACCCAGAGATTAGTTAACCAATAGAAATTAAACCTCAGCAAATAAAAAATGGGAGTATTTAAAGAAAAGTAGCCAAAAGAAATTCTGTCACTGTCACTTTAGAATAGAAATGCTCAATTAGTTCCAAATTATTGCTCTGAACTGATATGAGCTAAGTTAAAAAAAATAAAACCTAATCTATATGACACAACACATGAATGAAACACATAGCAAGGCATTTTCTTCCCCCAAGATCTTTTTCCTTCACTGTTCTCACAAAAAGTGATTTTATAAAGGCCACGTACAAAACATTATAAAAATGTATGAAAACACGACATCTCTGAAAAAATTATTACAAAAAAATGCAAGACAAGAGATTATCGCAAGCAAGAGGTCACAAAAAGTGAAAATGCTTCATGTTCAAAAGATAAAACAAATTATCCCACATAAGCATTGTGTTTTGCAGAAGACATGCTGCAAAATAGCACATAGAATAGTTAGCACGGTGGTATTTCGTATAGATTTGACTATTTGATGCAAAAACAGAGGTTAACAAAAGCATTATCTTTTTCTGAAGAAAGTTTTAATGGAACACTGTTAACATTATCTATCAAAAAAAAAAAAAAAAATTATAAAAGAACATTGATTTTAAAATGTAAGATATTAAAGGATCTTTGCATTAGGTGTAATGCTTTTACTCCTGTATTTTTTAATTTTTTTTTGGTAATTTTGAATATGAAAAATACTCAAGCTGAATTATTCACTAAATATCGCATGATACCAAAAAGAATGAAAGTTTGTTTCCTCGTCAATTTCATTCATCTTTTATACTAAAAAATTGTTCAGAAAGATAAGCTAGATCATAGAAGATCCGCTTATATCTGGACCTGGTTTTTATATAATTGTATATATTTTAAAATTTTTATTCCATATTCATATCCCACAACTAAATAAAAATATTCTCAACACTTTTCATGAGAAAAAGTTGAGGATAATAAGGATTAATACATATTTTATACTGCTTTAATTAAATGTATAAAATTGAATTTTTGTAATTTTGGCTACCCCCTACCCCTTAACAAATAATGGCAAATTCTTCAAAAGTTTTTCTTAGTAAAATTCCGGGATTTGTTTAAAAAGGCCATAATTCAGAGATAGAAAAATTTCATCACTGATATTTATTACAAACCAATGAATATTGACTAATTATAACACTATTTCTTTAACTTGTATGAACAAGCAGCCATTTTGCATATTTTCAACATAACCGGTAATGTGTTAAACAGTGTTCCACTACAGTGCGTTATGCTCAAAATAATTAAATTATTAGCAAGCTTTTAACTTTAACAAAGCGCGTATGAAGAATGGAGATTTGCTTTTCATACAAAATTAATGTATGCTTATATGTTACACGTTTTATTCAAAATTTAACAAAAAATTTATGATCTTGCATATTATGCTATGAAATTATGATTGAAAAAATTGTAGAAAAATACTTCAAACTGATTTTTTTTACATGAACAGTTAAAGTTTTTGTACTTACATGAAACCATGTTTCAAAGTATACAATACAAAATAGTACAATAAAAAAACGTTACAGAAGCGAGTATTTTTAACTTTTTGTAGATTACATGCATTTTCATGATATGTTGGTTAATGAGAATTTATTTAATTACACTTTTATTATTTACTAAATGTTACTAGACATTGTCTATGGGCAAAAAGTAATTGATGCCTATTGCACATTTTGAAACTGAAAAAGGACATTTAATTTTTCGTCAAACTATCAAAGCAAAATTATACACATAAAAAAGTCACCCTTACTTGCAGCTATTTTAATTCTATGACTTTTTTTCAAATTTATTTATTCTGTTTAGTTTTGCCGTTGGCTAAGTTAAATTTTTTTACTACATGCTCATTTGATAAGCAACTTGTTGATTGGCAAGTTTGTGATCAACAAACTTTTTTAATCTATTATTTTGGAACCATATGATTAAATAGATTTTAATTGATTTAGATTTTTTTCAATTCATTAATTGGAATATTACCATTCATTAAATGAAACAATGAAGAATGAATTGCTTTAACTTATCCATTAAAGCAACCATTTTTCCCCATTTTGATTTATTCAATTGTAACTCGAGCGAAAAATCAAACCTAAAATCTTTTCATAAATTAACAACAGTATAACATAACACAAAATGTACTCACGGCACAGGTTTTCGGGCCTAATCTCGGTTCAATGTTAAAAGTCTAAAAACAGAATGGTTGTACAGATAATTCTGTCAGATGAAGAATATGGCGATTTATCACACAGCTGTAATGTACACTTTAACAGACTGTTAAACACATATCCAGTTGACAGCCAATCGTAAAATTAGAAGATGCACTTTGAGATCCAATTTGTTTTTTGGATGTCATTCAAAACTTGTCTAGAGTTAAATCAGAACTCAATAAAAGGTAGTGAGTTCTGAAGGACTGATGACATAGAGTTCTAAAACAGATGGCCGTATACTAAATGTCAAATAATTTTCATAATTTATGTACAAGGTATATAGATTTCTTAACAATTAAAGTCATATTAAAAAAAACTATGTCGGTAATTAATGCCTATGTTGGTGAATTACCTAACTATTAACTCATATTTGGAAAACAACTTTCGATTGGGAATTTTCCCGACAAATAAATCAAAATACAAAGTTGATAAACTATGACAATACTTTTGATACTGAAAGTAAATCAGCCGGAGTTTTGTAAAGTGAGAAATTTCTTATAGATATGACCATCATATTAAAGACTCAGTATAAAATTGGCTGAGTACAAAATGTTTTGGATCTCAAAGGCCACCTTCTTTCTAGCAGGACAGCAACTGGCATTCAGTTCTCCACTGTAAATTTCAATCCAGTGTTAACCTGCCCATCAATGTGACAGACAATGATGCATCTCATGTCCTGACTTAGAGAGGGTGAGATCAAAGTGTCGATTCCAGGCCCGAGCCCAGGATGTCATCCGAATGGAGCCCACTCCCGTGGCTGTCCAGGCTCGTGGAGTCGCTGTCGTTACTGTGTGGACTGGAATAGCTGGCGGCTTCCTGGAGTCGCATTAACATGTTCAGCTGCAGGGGGGAAAGTAGAGGTTAATATTTTGCAGTTTAAGCTACGGGGGCTGTTCAATAAAGAATGATCACAAAGGAGTAAAACATAGTTATGTGAATTAATCCTCCAAAAATGGTATAGTTTGGCACAGTATAGCCTATGAAGGCTCTTGCGCCGTTTAACCCAATAAAACCAACCAACCTCCAGAAATAGAGAGAACAAGGTCTAAGTATAATGACATGAGAGGGTAAAAATTCAGAACTTTTTTTAGCGATAATTATTGATGAATGAGTGAAAAATTATGATGCAAGACAGTTTGCAGCATAAAAATATTCTTTTAATTGCACCGTTTGTTCCAAAAATCAATCTAAAAGTTCGAAAAAGTATTTTTATCCTTTTTAAATAATTTTAGATGAGGATTACAATGTTGTATATTGAAATGTAAACATATTTAGAAGTACTTATTTCAGTAAAAAGTTGTAACTGCAACTGAATAATTTAATGTCATGACATAAAAGTTATCTTAAAATTAGACATTTTTTCATTTGATTGTCTTTACTTTGAGATAACTAATTCAATCACTCGTCATTGTTTGAAGAGACATTTTGCTCACCAGAGGGTCTGCCTCGTTGTTGGGATTGTTTCCGTGGTGATTCTTGGAGCCCGCGGATGGGCCGGGGTGACCTTCGTAGCCCACGTCCTCAGGCCTGAGCCTCAGGAGTTGGGGCTCTCCACCGGGCCACGGGTACGACTCGTAGGGCCACTCTGCCGGATCTTCCCAGGGAGCACGTCGACCATACAGCTGTGCGAGAGAAAACAGCATGAGTTAGGATTACACTGGCTTAGATGAAATGGGAAAATAATGACAGAAAATATAGTCTGATGGGGGAAAACCTACATGGGAGTAATTAGACTTTTGGGTTTATAGGCCAAAATTTAAAAATGAACATAAAAACAACTAATAATGCTTGTGTGTATCGCCCCCCCCCCCCGGTTAGACAAAGACTTGAAACTGCGGCTTTCTTTCAAAGTTTCAATATCAAGTTTTAATAGTTAAATAATCTGTCTTTTTTTTTTTTTAAGAGGGTGAGTATATTACTATAAAGGAAGATAGGTACCACATGTTGCAAATCATAAAATTACAACTTTAAGCTTCTTAACCTGAGCGGGGCGCATCCTGCGGGTATAGAAGAATTTCAAAGGAGACGTGCATGTTTACCAAAAATCAAATTAAAAAAAAAAGTAACTATAATTTACTCAACTTTGAGGTCACATGTATATATTTCTGATATTCTAATAGCTTTTGAAGTTTTTAATGCAGCTTTTTGCCCACATCTCCAAATGAATCTATTTTCAGCGTTAAGTCAAAATGCTGAGCACAGACTTTAAAAGTTACTTGAAGTGCGCTTTGTTACAAGTTCAAAAAGTAGTCAAGAGAAAAATGGTTATTACATTTTTGATGTTGCGAAAAATTTAACTTTATTTGACTTTAAGCTTTAGATAGAAGAGGAGGAAAGGACTTATGCCATGCTTAGGAGCTAAGCAGCATTTTTAGGATATGAGTATTTTTTTTTAATTTTTTAAAAGAGAAAATGATTGTGAGGCCAAAAAAAAAAAGAAGCATCATTGTACCAAACTATTAAAAAATTACCATCTGCAACATAGATGGCATTACATTACAATTTAGTTCAGCTGAAATTGCGGTAAATATCTTAAGTAAAACAATTTAATTCTTAATTTATTTGTTAAATTTTAAAAAGTGCACTCCAAATATATTTTTGCTTGTAGTTATTGATAATTGAAATGTTTTAGTTGCAGCAATAACTGGCAAAAAAGGAAAAATAACAAGCTTTGCTTTTATTTTTATCTTATTTATTTATTTATTATTATTATTATTATTATTATTATTATTATTATTATTTGAGACTCAGGCACACATATATGCATGTTAACAAACTTCCTTTCAAAATTAGCTGTAGATCAGGAGACTAAACCATCTAACAATATTTACCTGCAGTCCTTCTCGCACAGCTTCAAGTACATAAGGGATGATGCTGTAGTTCCAAAGATCAGTGAACCACACCTGAGAGCTAGATAAGTCAACAGGACATGACAAGAACAATCTTGGACCTGAAATGGATAATTTTTCTTTTCAAACAAGAGCAATTTTTCATTCACACTGTTAATGTTAGTTGATTAACAGTTTACAGATCATGTAGTAATGGAAATATCCTTTTTCAATTACTGAGTTACTGTTAGGAATTATAATCTATAAGAAAACCATAAGAAATCATAGTACTTGGATGTTTATGGCTTATACATTGGTTTATTACATACACATATCAAGATGATTTCTCCTTTCACAAATACACAATTGTTGGTTGCAAATGGGTAAAAAAATATAAAAAGTGCAAATTAATTTTTGTTGAGCATCTAATCTTGAATCCATAAACATTTTTGAAAGAATTTTGCTTGACAGTTGTTTCAAACAGTTGGTTTATTGTTCACCAAATATTTTTTTTTTCTAAAAATTCAATATACTTGATTTTTCATTGGGTAATTATAATGCATAAATTACAGCTAAAAGGTTAAACTCAATTTAACAACAACCTTTAACAGTATTTTTTCTTGTGATTTTTGGACAAGAGTAAATAATAAAGACTTACCTATTGTAACATCTGAGGAACTGTGCGTCTCCAGGTATTTGTTGAGATGCTGCCACACTTTGGGCATCCAGTCTATGACTTTGGCGATTTCCCCATTGCGGATACCGGAGTTGACTTCTTCCTCCACCAGTTTTCGCTTCAGGTACCTGCCCAGGAAGCCCTTCACTGGTTCCATGTGGTTGGCGCACAGCACCCATCTGCAAGACACAGGGAAATAAATAAATCACCCTATCAAACTAAGTTTTCATTTTCTCTAAGCACAAATGAAATACTCTATTAAACGAGAGAGAATTATAGGAGAGCAATCAACCTTCCCAATAATTAAAAATTGTTACCAATAATGGCTAACCATGTAGTTTGGAAAAGGAGGGACATGATTCAGTTTTTTAAAATTAAAGATACTTATGGATAAAATACTTTTCCAAACGGTTATAAAAAGAATGCATTAAAAGAAGATAATCTTAAAAACTATAACTTAGATAGGGTTGTAGGCATTTAGAGTAGTATGCTGGAGGCAATTGTTGGTTGTAATGTGGTGAACAGTTTTAAGTAGGGTTTTTGATTTTCATTGGATATTGATAGATTGATTAGCACTTGCTTCCAGAATTTTTTGCTGTCATCACTTATGCATTTTTCTTCTGATATTTTAATACTCTTAGTTACAACAAATAAGCATTTCTATCATCTCAAGTTTTCCAGCTTCAAGATTCATGCCATGTCTCTACTGTACCCACTCAATCTGATGATGTTCCATAAGTATCTAAAATTTTTAATTTTTCAATAAAGCTAACAGAAATATTGCTTTTTATATCTTATTCGTTTATGAAAGAACATAACTAAAAAGTAGTTTTAGACGAAAACGGATTAAAAATTCAACTTGCAATCAACTTAATGTAATGTTGTATATCATATACTAGGACTGCCAGAATTTGAATATCTAGGATGGGGGCGGGAGGGGTCATATAACAGTAGCATTTATATAAACTATCATATTTGGACTGGTTGTTAAAACTAACGGCTCTGCCTTTAACTGTGCCACTGCATGCAATATCATATTCAGCAAGTACTATTTGAATACATTCTAAATTTCTACGACGATTTTTATACTCCTTATTTCTGATTGCTGCCTGAATGCTTACATAGATCCATAGAAACAAAATAACTCACCTGAAGTTATGATGTAATTGGAGATTGGTAGTTGAGCATGTAGCTTGGTTCATCGTGCCAATGATATAGGGGCTGAGAAAAAAGAATGAAAAGTTTTAAGTAAACAAAAAAACAGGGGGTGGGAACTTCAATAATATTTCATTATAAATAAAATTTCATGCCTAAAATTTAATTACTAAAAAAAGAAATCTTAACATGCATACTTAGAAGGACATGCATATGAAATTCATTGTTCAATTATTTATATTATTAACTAATATAACAAATTGATTTAAAATAAATAACTTTAATAAAAATATACCTATAACTACATTAACCAGAAAAACTTTTAAATAAAAACCATTTAATGGAAAAAAAATATATTAAAATATCGAAAATCAGAGTATGCAGTTCTGACTATTGTATTAAAAAATGTCAGAAGTAAACATTGTCACGAACTGATTAAAGTTGTTATTATTTGAATTTATAGACAATTTTACTTAAAACTAACTGAAATAACATTTTTTAATACATACATAACGTTTTAAAACCTTAAACTTATGTATTCTCATCTTTCTTGAAGGAAATTTGACATATTTCCTAACTATTTTTAAATGTTGATTTCATTAATTGAAGTGTAACGAAAACCAATTGGAAAAACAATACAATGGACCTCATATGAAGCTCATTAAAAAAAGTAGAGAAGATAACAACCAGCTTAGTTGGGCCCAGGGCCTGTTATTGGTTGTTACGTTAGTATTAGACGCAATTTTTTTTTTTGGTTTTGCATAATACTGGTGTTTTACATCCATTAAATGATTAAGTGGAAGAATATTTGTTCCTTTCTGTTTCACAATTCAGCTATGAGATTATTCGGATAAGCTTAGTATAAAAATTTGAAAAGAAATTGAGACAGTGACTTTTAAACTGAAGAAATAACAAGTAAAGACTGGATTTGTAGATGTCAATGAAGAGGGAAAAAGATATCAATTTTCTCACCACTTTTGATATTTGGCACTAAGAAATCCGTTAAAAACTTCTCCAAGAGAGCCCACATGGTGTAGGTTATCCAAAATTATCACAGTTGGTAGATCAGAGGCATTCCTAAAAAATTGTAAAAATCAAGTTTTATAATTTATAACATGGTGTAAAGTAGAGTTAGTTGGTTTGTAAATCTCATTCGGAACTGTACATTAATAATCCATCACATAAAATTAAGAACACAATTTTGTGAATTTATAAAAATAAGAACCTACAACCAAAACAAAAGCTTTAAAAAATAGGTCTCAGACATCATAAAATGCTACACCTGGATGAAAAGTTTGAAATGTTAGTAAATGTCAAATATTTAATTTAAAATTTAAAGCAATTTTCTGTTTCAAAAAATAAAAGAAAGATTCGCAAGAGAGCAGAATTTAGAATTAAATTGGGACATTTGTAAAACTAAGCAAAACAAAATGGATATGCATGTGAAAGTAAGCACAGTTAAGTAAATCAAAAAAAAGTATGATAATGTATGTAGCATACCCAGTTTCACATTGCTCAGCAACATTCGAAAGATATTGCCTCAATTCTTTGGCTGATTTATGGTCTACACTGAAGGTGGCCACTGATCCAGCAGCAAGGTCTTTGCCATTCCTAGACGTGGAGAGAAAAGCAAAAAATGAGTTACAGGACATGTGGTGAAAAATACATCAAAATATTTTGAAGATCAATCAATATCTTAGCTCAACCTACCCATCCCCCTCAAAAAAAGAATTATAGTTCAACAAATATTAATTTATTATATTTGCTTATTAATTTATTATATGTTATTACTATACCTCAGAACCAGACTAACGTAAGTCCATTTTCGTCATTTTTCAGTAGAGGGGAAAAATGATGTATTCGACAATAGTTTTTCCCCTCTACCGAAAAATGACGAAAATGGACTTACGTTAGTCTGGTTCTGAGGTACAGATTATATTTGCTGATTAATTTATTATATAGCAAATATTAACTCTTCTTTTGATCTTAGGAGTTATTCTTTAACTCAAAACATGTCCTCTAATAATTATTTGTCATGTTCTTCGAATGATGGAAAGTTTAAATTCCTATTATATGCTTATTAGTACAATAGACTAAAAGTGTATTGAGCCACAAATTTATTTTCAATTACACCTCTTATGCAACTTCAGAAATTGATTATACAATAGGATTCATTTTGCCTCCAAAACATTACATTTAACTTTTTGAAGACACCCTATTTTGAAAGAAAGATAGTCACTCAGCTGAAAAAAGTGATTATAATGAAAGAAATATAACGATTTTACTTGGTTTTAAATTGAAAGTCAAATAGTATAATTTAATTGCTAAAAATGATAAGTACTGAATTTTAATTTAGTTTAAAATAAGAGCATTGATTTGATCCTATACATAAAACCATTTTTTGCAATCTGAAATTTTGTACTTGTATTCAGAGCTCCCTGATTACAAAATGAGTGAATAAATCAATGAAAACTATTATTTTTCCCGTCAAAGACTATCAACAGCAAAATAGCAAAAGAACTCCTATTTTTACACTTTAAAAGCGTTTTAGAAAGAAACCCAAGCATTGAATGACAAGATTACTTTCAGTTTTACTCTTAAAAAATACATTTCATAAACAAAGGCTTACTTCAAAACTAAATATTCAGCCAGTTTTTGAGCAACATATGTTTTCCCAGTTCCACTAGGTCCACACAAAATTATTCTTCTGTGCTCAGTGAGTAAGGATATGTATCTCTGAACTATAGATTTGGGTATCAGGCTTTCAAATGCGAGGGCATCAACAGAATGCTGCCTAGTACCTAGAAAAACGAGAAACGTCAATAATTTTTTCAAGAAAAGCTTTTTTTTTTTTTTGTAATTAAGAAAACCAAGATTATATCCTTAAAGATAATTTACCTTT